>CM051702.1:22442441-22462441 GCA_028022725.1 Lycodopsis pacificus
TTTAGAGGCATTAGACACTTATTCAAGCCAAACAGATAAGCTATACTAACACACTCGCACTTCCAACACACATTTTGAGTAAAACAGAATATTTATGTATATATATTAGGGGTGTAACGGTACGCGTATTCGTATTGAACCGTTCGGTACGAGGCTCACGGTTCGGTACGCATGACGAACCGAATAAAACGTATTTTAAAAACCTTTATTTAACCAGGTAGTCCCATTGAGATTAAAAATCTCTTTTGCAAGATGTAAGTAACAATACTACATAACATTAAGGAGCAGTTTTTGTTTTTGATGCTTATGTGTTGCTGAGAAGACACCCCAGAAGATGGGTCACTCAGGTGTAGTTCCATCATTGTTCAAAGTCAAAGAATAACTTCATGATGAATAAATATATTTTAAAATCAAGTACATTTCTCTGGCATTTATAGTTTTCTACTGTACCGAAACGTACCGAACCGTGGCTCCACTGTATCGTACCCAACCGTGGATTTTGTGAACCATTACACCCCTAATATATATGATATATATATATATATATATATATATATATATATATATATATATATATATATATATATATATATTAAAATGTGGCCCTAAAACGATGCGCTCTGGTTTCTCGTTACCAGAAACTTTGAGGGAAATGTATTTTAATACTAATTTAATTCCAGCTGCAATGTTTGAATGTTTTTCTCACGTTTCCACGACATTAAAAGAGAAACCCTGCCGCTGAGCACCAACCCTCCTTATAGACTTTACGACTTGACTTCTGCTGTGATTACACCCCCCCCCCCCCCCCCCCCCATGCATTCCTCTGGAACACAAGAGCAGCCTATACTTCATAGAGCATCCGCTATCTCAGAGCGGCGTACAGGCTTCGGGTCGGAGGGGAAATTCCACAGCGGGCTGCTGCTGCTGCAGTGAGCTGGACTGTAATTGGATGCAGCTTCAGGGATTCAGGCCGCCTCTGTAACTCTCCGGCTCCGGAACGAGCGTGGTTTTCATTTGAAACGGCGGTGAAATATGGACAGAGTGTTCAATGGCGCCTATAGTCGATTTCCTGTTTAAAAAAAATAAAAAGGAAGACAGAAAGTTGGGAAAAAGCATCAGTCAGAGCGGGGCGTGGCCCGCCCGTGAACCTCAGACTGCCATTGGCCGCCTATAGGAAGCGTTTCCAACCCAAAGTCTGTCCCCCCCCCCCCCCCCCAAACACACACACACAGTCAAGGTGCGTCTCCATTAACTCTTTCGCCCCCACATACTCCAAGGTAATATAGTCACCTGCTCAAAAACAACGGATAACAGAGTATAGTTGTGCATGCGCACGAGGATGCGCCAGACGGAGCAGCACGAGCGCCATCAACCGATGTCCGCTCGGTTTCAGCCGGCACCGCCAGGTGTGCACGAGGTACAGCTGCTACCGCGGAGCCTCCTCCAAAGCATCGGCACGCAAACACGTCCCGGTTCTGGATGCGCGTATAACGCACTATAGTTTACTGTCCGCAGCATTACGATTAAAATGCCCCCCCCCCCCTCCTCCTCCTCTCCTTCGCCACATCCTCCTCCTCTACCCACGTCACTCAGCGTCCGGACCGACTGCTCGGGTCCAGACTGCCGCCCGCTAACCAGACACGTGCCCCGTTTCAGCAGCCGTGCCACCGCGTCATCGTTACCGCGGATGCTTCCTCCTCCGGGGGCCAGCACTCTGTCTCACGCTGCGACGAAACCTCCTCCGTTTTAAAGTCCACGAGGGCGGCTTTTTGCTCTCCGATACGACCGCATCGGCGGTGAGGAGATCTCATAAAGAAAGTCCATTCTCAACAGCACCGCAGCTCGCGCGCACCTCCTCCCACATTGGACATCTCGCGCCATGCTGCAGACCTCGAGCTTTCTCGAGGTTGAGAGCGACGATGTTGACAGGCGGCAGGGCCAGATAACGGGAACGAGTTTTAGGTAGGATGCCGTCCGGTTCCGGTCCAAAATACAATCGCAGGACCAGCTGCAGCAGCACGGGGGCGGACAGCCTCGGACCGACACCACAACCAGCAGGTATGGAAGAGAGAATGAGGAGGAGGGAGAGGATGACAGGAAAACAACTCAGAGAAAGGGAATATTAAAAAGGACGAATAGTGAGGGAGGGCGAATACGAGATAAAAGCATTGAAGGAGGACAAAACACGGAGCAAGACAAAGTGGATAAGGGAAGACATAAGGAAGCAGGGGATGGTTAACAGAGAGAGAGAGAGAGATAGAGAGAGAGAGAGAGAGAGAGAGAGAGAGAGAGAGAGAGAGAGGAGGAGGGCTGGATAGAAGAAGACAGGAGGAAGAAAACAAAGGGGAGGAGACTCACAAAAACAACAGATGGAGGTGGACTCTTAAAAAAGAAGAAGAGTGCAGACAGAAGAGGGGGGGGGTGTTTGGTCTGGAGGCAGGACAAGGTGACTCTTCTGTCTGCCTCTCTCTCTCTCTCTCTCTCTCTCTCTCTCTTTTTATGGCGGGCTCTTAAAGACAGAGAGAGACATTTTTTCACCTCTCGCTGAAATGAATTTATGGCCCTCTGCCAGCAGCCGGACAGGAAGGGTCGAGCGGGGACGAGCTCCGGTCTCCCCCTCCGGACATGAAGCAAACGCAGCGGTGTGTCTCCCCCTCCTGTCCTTTGTCTCGCCTATTTTGGCGCACAGAGCAAAGTGGAAGCACGGGCCTTCATGCATAAATGGCAAACCTTTCCGGATGAAGAATATAATAAATAGTTAAAAAAGGAGATTACACTCTAATAACAGCAGGTTTATGGGTGAAGAGGTGCATCTCATCATAACAATCTGGACAAATGCATAAAGAAAACAAACACAGTTATGAACAGATCGCAGGTACTTCCGGTTGTATCTTTGTCCAGAACAAACGTTCACTGATCACACACGCACGCACGCACACACACACACACACACACACACACACACACACACACACACACACACACTGCAACTCTCAAGCCGCCTGTCTCTATTCAGCATGTGCGGGTTATTACAGAGACGATGTTGAGGTTTATTTTATATCATAAAGAAATTAAGTTTAATTTCATAAAACGTGGATTTCATTCGTCTTTATAGCAGCTACTGTTCTGTCATGCTCACTAAGTCACCTAAAGTCCAGATCGGTTTTTACTTTTTAAACGAAATAAAAATGATTATTGCTTATAATCGAATTTATGTGGTGGATTGAAAAAGTTGTTGGTCAAGTTTATATTTAATATATTTGTAATACCCATAGGGGACCAAAGTGAACACAACATTTGTGATTGACTCAAAACACAGGCGAAAATAATAGTTTTGTGTTTTATTGTGCCATCCGCCTCGTTCTTCATAATACGCAATGTAGGCCTACACTGAAATAATAATCCATATATGTTTGGTTTAATTGGTTTAGGCTAAATTAAGCTTTGAGAATAATTAGGATTATTAAATTATAGATTTTGGGCCAGACTTTCAAAATACAAAACTATTTGCTACGACTGCGTGCTGCTCCTCTCAGCTGTGCGCATGCGCTGCCCTGCAGCCTTTAGGAGCGTATCTTTTTGCGGCAGATGAACAGGCCCCAAATATGGCGACGTGTTGTGAGCTTTTCGACACAAATCCACACAAGAGCGACGAACCGTCCAACAACCTTAAGCACGATTCATGTGAATAATCTCAGTGGATTCACGCCACTAACAAAAGGCTGCAGTGCGCTTGATTTCTGAAATAAAATGCAAAGTTTAATATCGATATTATTTGTACTGCCTTTATTTCACTCCTTCCATGTCCACCTCCGATTCAAAGTGTCTGAAATGAGACACTTTGTGAATTATTCTTCTTATTTCATTGTACGTGATGTTGTGTGTTTGTAGTTGTGTTGAACATGATATTGATCTGATCGGAGAGCATCCGTGACGCTGACGTATTGCTGAAAATACACGTCTAATGATGATGATGATAATAATGATGATGACTATGATAATAACTGGATCACAAATGTGTTTCCGTTGTAGGTCAATGTTATAATCCAACATTGGTAATTAATACATAACAAAATATAATTTGCTGTCGCAGTAAAAATAAAACTGAATCTCTGTTCCGTGTGAGATTGCAGTGACAGGCTGATGAAAACACAGAGTCTCATGTTTTTTTTTAAAGTTTGCTATTTTGTTTATGCTCTCAAACAATCCTTCATCAGACTATAAGTGTATTTATGCCGCGTTCAACACATCGGGTTTAAAATGTAGTGAAGTGAGTCTCCGGCCTCCGTGGGTAAAGAATGCTCGTAATAAAGCAGCCTTTGTGTTGTTAAAGTCCACATTTCTAAAAAGAAGCGTATGGATGAACAAAAGGTCTTATTGTACAACATGAACATCTGTATTATATGATATAAAAAGGTTTAAAATAAAAAGTAGCCTATTTATAACGTTACATTGCTGCAGTTTCAGATACAAATGTTACATTTCGGACACTGCTCACTCAGGACACAAACGCACGCGCACGCACACACACGGTCGCATGCAGTATTTCAAGAATTGTAGAATCACAGAAAAATGAAATTTTGTATGGATATGTTGATATTGTCCAAATAATAATCATGACAATAATAATGATAATATTAACAATATTAATTCAAATTCAAATAATAATAATAACAACACATACTATTACTGTTCATATTATTATTATTACTATCGCAATAAGATAGTAGTATTATGTATTTCATATATTACTGTGTGTGTGTGTGTGTGTGTGTGTGTGTGTGTGTGTGTGTGTGTGTGTGTATAACAAGCTGTGGTAAGTCAAAAAGAGAAAATGGAACGTTGTTGAATGCAGGATTTCAAAAGGCGCGGCATACAGAAGATTCTTTCCTTTGTACACTGCTTTTCTCAGATGACCTGTAATGTATGAGAATGTATCCGTCTGCCTTCCGTCCTCAGATGAGCCCGGTCAGAGGCGCCCTGTCCCGGCGGCGCACTGCCCGGCCGTCGGGGCCTTCTTGTTGGTCGGAGCCGAAGCAGAAGCGCGTCGTCCTTACAAGCCGCAGACCTTGGAGCTGGAGTTGCTCTTCGGCACGTACAGCAGACCCGACAGCGCCGCCTGGAGATCAGCTGGATCGTCGATCCGAGGGACCGGCAGATGAAGACCTGGTTCCAGAACCGGAGGTACGACGATGAAAAAGCGGCCGTGCAACTGGAGCTGTGCGGCATAACATCAAACGTTTATCCGGACTCATGAAGAAGACGAGCAGCTGAAACAGAGAGAGCACGAGGCACGAGATCAGTCAGTTATTTTTAAAGACTCTTAAACAATATCACGTCATTCAGCACTTATTATATCCGGCCTTTTTAATATTGGGAGTGCGGACAGTTTAACGGGACATCGTGGAAATCAAAATATCTCATCCTGAAACTTCCGGCACAGGCTACAGGACACGGCCTCAGAGAACGGCGGGGGGGGGGGGGGGGGGGCATTGTCTTTTTGTTTTGGCGGCTTTTCTTTTAGTTTTATAGTTTCTCATCAACTCAAATATAAATCTGAAGCGATTTAATTCAGTTTGATTTCATTCTCATTTCCCAGCCAGGCATCTTGGACTCAGTCTTCGTCGACTGGTGAGTGTGAGCTTTTTTAATTTGTTCTCTTCGCAGTGACAGGAGGTCGTTGAGTAAAAGCCCACGGACTGTTTATTCATTACATTATTATTTATTTAAGTGTGAAAGAATCAGGGCCGTAGCCAGGAAATCAACACTTTAAATGTGCAGGCTACTTTTCATATTTAATTTGCCAGTATGAAGCTGTGTATATTTATTATTTTTGTTGAAGTCAAAAGGAAATATATTTGTCTTAAAATAGTAATAATTGTAAGATTTAACACTAAAGCATAAGGACGTAACCTCAGAGTGCTCAGCATTCGCTACATTCCTGCAAGAAATGTCTTTGTATCGTTTCAGCGAGCATCTAAAATGTTCATATTTGTAATATTTGTTGTTCTCTGTGACGCTGCTCGTTTCTGCATGAATGAAGCTTCGATCCCTTTTTGCCATCACACAATATTTTAATGAAGTAATTTAATTCCTGCCTTTGTTACAAAAACATTTAATTAATTAATTAACATAAATTATGATAATTAATAATTTGGGAATTCTTTTTAAATAAAACAGGCTGGAATATTTGAAAAGCAGTTATGGTTTCCTTCTGTGAAATTCCATTCCTCTCTCAGTCAGTGACATTTCAGATATGAGCAGAAAATAACTCTACAATCAAGTTTATATTCCATCAGATACTTCCTTTCCTTTGGCTTTGTTTTTTCATTCAATTTCTGAATTTATATTGCTGTAAATTATGAGAAATGTAAAACTAGTTGCATTATGTCGCTGATAAGAGTGAAGGCATATGTTGACCTTATCGATGAAAACACAACAGGTTCCACTGCAGTAGCACTGCTGTTGTGATGATACACAGTCACAGAGTCACTATAACAGTTGCACCAGTGGTAAAACTTACAGTACCAGCTGAAGTATAGAATCTTTTCATATCATATTCATGTCACAACTAGTTGGTCTTCCAGCTCACTCCAATCTTTGGGAAACATGTCAGTGGTTCTCCTGTAATAATCCCTTTGAGAGATTTTAAATTATTTTCCTGAGTTTTGATGAGTTGTTCCAGTTAAAGGCAGGGTTGGTAATCTTCTTGTTGCCAACTTTCAACCTTTGGAGTGCTGCTAGCTTTCCTTGGAACAATGTTGGCAGCACCGGGCTGGTTTTTTGGGTTGTATTATTGTTCAAATCGAGCGTACTCTTACTAGTTTTCAACATCACCGACCCTGCCTTTAAGTTTAAAACACAAGAGACACAGATGGTGCAGGCAAGACACTTGCTCTACACAAAGAGACAGGCAGCAATAGAGGACACACATTGTCTTTTAATTGATGGAGGATCACAGAGTATTTCTTTACCAAATCATCTTTATAGAACAATTCTTGAAAAAGATCACAGATATTACGCTTTACAGCGTCAAAAACTGCTCGGTTGCACCCGTAAAGCATCACATACCTCACTGTGGTACCACTCCACCATGACATCAAGCATTGGCAGTATTATCAGTATCAGAGCTGCAGTGAAGGGCCCCTAGGGCCCCTGCTGTCTCTGTGTGTCTCTAAGATGTTCAAGACATTGGCTGAAGAGTGGCTGTAAAATATCATCTTACAGTAGGTACTCAGCATGCAAAGCAGAGGTGAGTTGTTGGGGGTACACGTGCACGTGATAGGGTGAGCTTACACAATGCTGCAGTTAGAAACCTCAATGTGTTAGAACAGGGTGGCGAGTCTGCAATAGATCCTCAACCTGACCATCACCCTGTTTGATCGCGGGCTGAACGCAGCACTCGGAGGCATTACATGGCATGAGAAGCGACCCCGCGGGGCTTTGATCAGGAACATATGGCTGAACTTCCTCTTGCTGGCCAGCTGCCGTCCGTTTGTTCGGAGCCGAGAGAGAGACAGAGACTGGAGTCAAAGGAAAGCAAACGCTGGCTGTTGTTCACTGGAGAGAAAATAGTGCAAAGGCGGGAGAAAAACAGGAGGCTATAAACGAGTGGAGGAAATGGAATAAGAGACCAACGATAGAGAGGACAGTAATAAAAGGAAGGAGGGAGGACGGCCTGGGTTTCCGGGGCTGCAGGTCTGGAGGCGCCATGTTGAGAGGGCAACATTTCTGCAGCGCCACACTGTCTCCTGCGTCATCTCTCCCTCCGTCTGCATGCCGCTTCCCTTTCCCCATCTGTCTCGCTCTCTACCACCTTTACTTTTTTACCACGGGGGTAATTGACCAACTCTACTTTATTGGTGGTTGGAGGAAATGGAGGAGCCAGTTGTGCCAGTGGTCTGTATTACTGGTGTGGCTTTATGGCTGCCTTATTGCCCCTTATTGCCTATTGGTGGTCAACAAAAGACACTCCAAAGGACGGTTCGGCCTCCTGGAAAGTCTGCCTTCCTGTCTGTCTCATTCTCTTTTGATGGGCAGCTCTTGTCTCTCGCCTGCACACGGCTGATTCTCAGCAGCCAAACATAAACAAGTACTTTTATTCTTTCAACCTAAACTAGTACTTTTGTTCCTTCAACCTAAACTAGTGCTTTTGTTCCTTCAACTAAAACTAGTACTTTTGTTCCTTCAACCTAAACTAGTACTTTTGTTCCTTCAACCTAAACTAGTGCTTTTGTTCCTTCAACCTAAACTAGTACTTTTATTCCTTCAACCTAAACTAGTACTTTTGTTCCTTCAACCTAAACTAGTGCTTTTGTTCCTTCAACCTAAACTAGTGCTTTTGTTCCTTCAACCTAAACTAGTGCTTTTGTTCCTTCATCCTAAACTAGTACTTTTGTTCCTTCAACCTACACTAGTACTTTTGTTCCTTCAACCTAAACAAGTACTTTTGTTCCTTCAACCTAAACTAGTACTTTTGTTCCTTCAACCTAAACTAGTGCTTTTGTTCCTTCAACCTAAACTAGTACTTTTGTTCCTTCAACCTAAACTAGTGCTTTTGTTCCTTCAACCTAAACTAGTACTTTTGTTCCTTCAACCTAAACTAGTGCTTTTGTTCCTTCAACCTAAACAAGTACATTTGTTCCTTCAACCTACACTAGTACTTTTGTTCCTTCAACCTAAACTAGTACTTTTGTTCATTCAACCTAAACTAGTAATTTTGTTGCTTGAACATGTACGTTTGTGCCAAGTTAGTGTTTCCTGTTTCAAAGCCTGTTTCAAAGCCTGTTCCAAACTGCGACTGTAACCTTGGAGAACACATGTCCCTCAGAATGTAATTGAGAATGCAGTCTAGTTGTATGAGACGGTTCTTCTCAGAGACTGAACACACATTACTTTTCATTTTATTCATTCCATCCTCACATTAATTAAATGTTTCTATTTATTGACCAGTAGGCCAGCTGACACCAGGCCGTCTCACTTAACTCGGAGTTAATCATGTAACATCACCTTGCTGCTTCAAATGATCGTATAACAGCTCTAGAGCTTTTCCAAAACTTCTCTTCACATCAGGGTCACACAGTTGGATATTCATTAAGCCAAGCAGGAAGCTGCTGCTGATGGGACTTCACTTGTTAGATATGAGTTACTGCCGCTGTCTGACCTCCTGCTGCTGGATTCCGTCACGTGCGCCCTAATAGTTTGATTATAACCAGAGGACGGCAATACTGCAAGTCTGGAGCTATTGTACTTGCGTGAAGATTCAACTGCAATTCAAATAACGTGGATTTGCATTTGTCAATCTTTCAAATGACTCTTGGCATACTTAAAACATAGTCTGATTTCTTTAGGTGTTTTGATTCTGTGGCAAAAATATGAACTAGATGCAAAGATACAAAACAGACCAGCGTTGAGGTGTAACTGCTGTTAGAACCCGGCTCAGAGGGAGACAGGACAAGTGGTAAAAGTAATAAATAGATATTTATTTAAAGAACAAATAACCAAACTAAACAAATAAAACAAATAATCAGCCTTGTCATCCAAAGAAGGGGCAGCAAAGAAGAGGGGGAGCCTTTATAGCTGGGACCAAACCAGGCTCAGGTGTCATCAGCGGCCGATTAACATCCTGAAAGACAAAGTGACAGGAAACAGGACACAGACCACTAGTGGGAGGGAGGGGTCGTCCCACAGTGGAACCAATGAAAGAAACCGACACTACAAGTAACTAGTTTGTGTTAAAGCTGCAGCTCTTTTTAGTCATTTTTTTCTCAAACTGTCACTACATCCTGACACTGGTACATGAGACAGATAATGTTCTTAGTGCCCCAAATGATATTTGCAAGATTGCATAGCATCCAAAGTAAAACAACCAATCAGAGCCGAGGAGTCTCTAACGCAGCTGTCAATCACTGCCGGTGAAGCTCGTGATCTCCAATCAAACTGTCAGACTAAGCAGCGCTGATCAAATATGAATCATGATTCTGTTTCTGGCCTCAAATGTTTTCAGAAATATGTTAGCGAACTGTTTACGTCTAAAATGAGAAAGTTTGTGACCCGGCGGCCATGTTGAAAATAGTCGAGCCACAACCAAGCGCCGCCCATCGGCCCAACGTATCCTCATGAATCTGTTTGTATTTCATGAAGACGTACTCCTCATTGTTTGTGTGTCCAGCAACATGCATCAGTTTCGCCCATTCCATACTACAGTCTATTCAAAATAACCTTCTGTCCACCCAGGAAACTACAACGTTACGTTCAGTCAACAGAACTACTTGGTGAGGTTCAGGAATAGGTTTGGGTTAGACTAGCTAAGGAAGGCCGTTACAGAAGCACAGAAGTTGCGAGAAATAAATGAATGTTGTGTTTCTCGTTTCACAAGGGACGCGAACAACGTTGTGTTAAGTGAAAGACCTGTTTCTGTCGGAGTTCGTGAGTTTTTCGGCAGTGATTGACATCTGCGTTAGAGACTCCTCGGCTCTGATTGGTTGTTTTTCTTCGGAGGCGGTGGGATCTTGGCAGAGCAACCAGATGATCTGTCTCATGGACTACTTTCAGGATATACTGACAGTTTGAGCACATATGATAAAAAGTTACTTTTTTATAAAAGTTACCAAACTGCAGCTTCAACACAAACGTTTGTACTTGTAGTGTCAGCTTCTTGAATCAGTTTCACTGCTACCCGATGCTGCTCTGTTCTTTTCACATTCTCCTTTTGGTAAAGTTGCCAACTGCAGCGTTAATGTGTTCTGTAAAGTCATAAACACTAGAAACAATAAAAAGCAATCAAATTCCTTCCTTGTTCTGCCAGGTTCTTGTGTTCCATAGCCTGAAGACCTCACATGCTACAAAAACACATAAAAGGCAATCTCAGTACAACCTGGTCTTACATTTATCAAATACGCTTAATGACATCTTCAGTAAAAAGGTAGAAATGAAAAAGCAAAGTATGGTTTACATTTTGTATTACCTTGTCACTTGCAAGTGCATTCATCATTTCTATTGTTAATTGTAAAAGTAAACGTTATTTCATCAGTAAGAGAAATATATTTTTGACATCACTGAAAAGATGTCCGACAGGGCAACGAGCATATGCAGTCAGATAATCAGACGTTTTGTTCAAACACTCAAATATATAATTCAACATGCTGGGAAATACGCTCATCTGGTATTCTTGGTTTGGAGTGAGATGAGAAGGCCTCTCATATCTGTAGGAAATATGAAGCCATCACCAGCAGCTGGCTAGCTTAGCTTAGCACAAAGACTAGAAACAGTGAGCCAGGCTCCGTCCATAGGTAAAATAATCTGTCCACCAGCTCCTCTAAAGCTCACGGATTGACATGTTATATCTGGTTTGTTTAATCTGTACAAAACTGGAAGGGTATAACAACACCTTTTGGTTTTAAACGCGGTTACGTCCCAAACTAGTTTGTGGCCGGGACCAGTAACATCCTAGAGTCTCTGCTGGTGACCAGTAACCTCGTGTTGACCAGGCTGTCCACAGCATTGGAAGCAACACCTACAACAATGAATGCACTGTAATTCAAAGATATCCCACTAAATGTATTGGTGTGATTCATGTGGATACGTCAAACTAAAGCAGGTCTTTAAGGAGAAAGCTGTTAAACGAGAAGTCAATGTTCAGTCATTTATTACCGAACTTCCGGACTTAATGAACACAAACAAACAAATTAGTTAGTTCAACCCAAGCCACGACCTTTTCTTAAACATAACTAAGACATTATTTTTAAAAGACTGCATGCATGTAACAGAACATGACAGGTAACTTTTTCACCAAATATCATAAGAACCGTTGTATGAGGATACGTTTGTTGAAAACTAAACTCCAGGAAGTAACTGCGTCTTGCCCAAACCCACGGCCACGCATCCCGTTCCCTCAATACATCCAGTGTCCGGCCAAGGAACAGTCCAGCAGTCCCCTATGTATTCACGTTCAGAACACAAAAATCAGAATGCTATTGATTATCTTATATAACGTTTTGCTGGGATTGGATGTCATTCAAAGGGTGAACAATGGTCCAAGAGGGATGTTATTTCTATGGCTACTGGGCTGTGATGATGTTGACCTGATCTGATCAGAAAATGCTGACATTCTTGGAAGGCAATGATGAACAATACGTTTTGAGGAGCCGCTCCTGATTTCACCAACATCTAAACTCTGAGAATGAATCTGATTAGTTGTTCTTGGAAAGTGTTGTCCTGTGCTCTGTTGTGTGAAATCCCAGAACCAGCTGGAGTGTTTCTCGCTGCCGTCGCTACGAGTGGAACCACTGGATTCCTACAGGAGCTGTGTGATGTAGGTAGTTTCAAGTTGTTGGGCTGGATGCTTAAGATCACAGGAACCTGAAACTGCCTGAATCACATCAGTCTCAACTGCACACAGCCGCATGCCGACAGACAGCAGAGGAGGAAACCAAGCAGCGACTGTGTACTTTGTGCTGTTCAGGAGTGAAACTGCATTGATACATGCTGCTGAATGGAGAATCAGATCGATAAAACAAACTGCAGCCTTGCAGATTGTTTCTTTATCAAAAAGTCATGTGTGAGTGCAAAATTTGAAATAAAAACAAAAGATGGATACATGGTGGTGCTCTGAGTTGATGTAGTTCTTTACAGCAAGGTCCTTCCAAATCTCTCTTTCTTTATTTATTACCGTAATTTAAAAAGTACACATTATATTAGGTCAAGCGATACATGCACAAAAAAAGATTTCGAATGAGATGATATGATCAGTGAGTGTGGACCCAAATGCAGGACACTGACGAGAGGTAAGTGATGAGAAAGGTTTACTGTGGAACCAAGGTGGGCGATGGTGGAGGCCGGACTATGAGGTTGCAACTAGTGATGTGATCTTTCGTGTCGAGGCTTCGAAGCGTGTGTCGAGTAATCAGGAAGATTTTTACGAGGCGCGTATCGAGGCTGTGTACTTCGGACTTTATTGCGCGTTTGTTTGCAAACTATTCTCTGTACCCCGGCTTCATCTGTGCCTGTGAAAGGGTGTTTTCTAAAGCAGGCGAAATAATGTAAAAAAAAAAAAAGAAACCGCCTGAAGCCCAGCACTGTGGAAAAGTTGTTATTTTTAAATAAAAAATAATAAAATGTTTTACATGGTACATGTTGTCCCTAGTAACATAAGGAGAGTCACAAACCAAGCAACACAAGCACTTTCGTCCGTGGCTCAATGGGTAGAGCGGGTCCGGTAACCGCAGGGTCGGCAGTTCAAGGCTTGGCTGCTACGTGTCCTGTGCCGAAGTGTCCCTGAGCAAACTAAACCCCCCTAACTGCTCCCGGGGGCTTTCAGCAGCCCGCTGCTCCCAATAACCTATGGATGGGTTAAATGCAGAAGTCACATTTTGTATATGACAATAAAATCCAAACTTTAACTTTTTATTTTTTTTACTTCTCACATCACAACCCTCACCCCAATTTGTTTCCACTTTCCCTTTTGACCCCACCATTGTATCATAAAGACAGACACCATATTAATAAGTAATGTATCACACATCAAACATAATTCATTAATTTATTCAATGCTTCACACACCAAAGCCATGGTGTCATTTTAATCACTCTGCCTGTTTTACATTCATTGTCCACTTGATGGCGCAGTAGAGCAAATGAAGCTTCGGCCCATGAGTGAACCAATTGGATGGAAAGCTTCAATGCTTCATTGAAGCTTCATCTCGCCATCACTAGTTGCAACAAGGGAAAAGAACAGTTTATGTCAAGAGCCAAAGCACTACGAGGAAAACACAAACACTACTGTGGCCCGAGACATAAACAACCACAGCAGCTGAAACAATGACCTGGCAAGGACCGGGAGGAAAGCAAGGGTTGATATGCTGTGTGGTTGATGAGTAGATTACTGACAGGTGTGTGCAGAGCAGGGCGAGGTGATGAGCTGATTGATGGCAGGTGTAGGTAGACTGGGCCCAGGTCGACAGGTAGACAGGAAGAGACTCACACACACAGAGACAAGCCGGAGACGACCAGAGGAGTGTTGAACGCTGGCAAAGAACAGGGAATTCAAATGAATAATTTTAAAAAGAAACCAGTATAAATATCAATATATTAAATAGTAAAGAAAAACAATATAATGGTTTTGAGTACAGGGACAAAAATTTAAAAAAATTCACCGCCAATGAAAAGTCTGTTTGGATCCTATTGTTGCAGTGGACGCTCGAAAAAAACTCATCCACATGACAAAGCAACGGTCAGAGCAAGTGATGTAGTATTAAATATTGAGAAAGATCAAATATATTACATAGCGACAAAGACCATGGTGGAGGGGAGGTGGATGGTCCAACAAACAGAACTTTCGACCGGGGTTCCACACCGTGAATCCCAAAGTGTTGTCGTGCAGCGAGGCATTCGTGATGTGGTTTTGTTGCCTAAACGTGAGCTAACTACGTGGCGTTGTTGCCTAACAGCAGTTTTTTTTGTGTAATGTCGTCCTGAAAAATAAGTCGTATCGAGCGACATGAAAGAAATGGACAAGTCGTAAAGCTCAGCTCAAAACCAATAGATGGCGTTGTTTTACTCTTTGACAAACTGCCGTGACACTGCATTGATATATAGACTATCCTTGGTGTTTGTGTTGACTTTTGTACTTATTTGGTCAACGTTAGCAAGCTAGGTTAGCTAGCTTCCTCTTTTTTCAAGTGGAAGCTAGTAGCCTAGCTTGCTAGCTTCAACATTCTCATGGAAATACAAACGTAAAAGCACGTTTGGTCCCACCACATGTTCAACGCTGTAAACATAACCAACCAATAGAAGAGAAAAAGAACAGCGCTTCAACTCCAGCCCCTAAATGTCAGTCGCCTGTTACCATGGGAACTGTGCAAAAGTTTTTATCCACTGTTAAAAAAAGTGAAATTATGCTTGCTTGCACCAAAATCACGGCACATTTCTTTACACACAGTGACCAACGTTCGCATTTCAGTATGACTACAATGACCAGAGCGTCTGGAGCGAAGGTGTGTCCACGCACACACACACTCAGGTATTGTGCTGATTTAAACCTCTGCCCAGGTGAAAGCCAGCCACGGCTCTGCTGTGGTCATCGAGCGTCCTGTTCTCATTAACAGGCAACACAAGCAGCAGGTGAGTGGGGGAGATGCCAGTCAAGCCCCGAATAAGTGAAAACACCTGCGTACATATGCAGAGCCTGGACTTGTACACACTGGTCCTCGCAATGTGTTTGTTAATTAGTCAAATGAGAACTATTTCTAGCTATTTGATGCAATGCATTGCTGTGTATATTTCTCTTAGATTAGATTCCATGACTCACTGCTGTAGTTTCACAGATATTTAACCTTTTGAGGTGAGAGGCTCATCATTTTGTTGGCGAGAACAGACTTTTGATAGTTCATTGAAAAAGGTGCTGATGAATGAATAGCTGTACATATAGGCTCTGTACTTCTTCCACCACTAGCCTGCACACAGCAACGTTTCCCCTGACAACAGCTCGTATGATATTGAAAAGTTATTTCGTTATCTTTAGTGCATTTCCTATGAATGTCCAGCAGCACGAGTGATACATTTGCATGCACAAGCCACGGCGGTGTTTAGACAGCAGTATCACGTGGTTAGGTTTAGGAACAGATCGTGGTGTGTGTTGAAATAAGTACGTCTGAAACACTTGGTTACGTTTAGGTAAAGAAACTACTTGGTTAGGTTGAATAAAGTATTGTGGTTTGGGTTAAGATAATTACGGAAGCGGCATCACTTAAGTACGGAGCTTACGTAACAAATAAGCCAATGTTTGGGTTTCGTATACTGAAGCTGTTACTTGAGTACGGAAGTTACGTAATAAATAAGCAAACTTTGGGGTTAGAATAACAGCGTAGTTGCAATACTTAAGAAAGGAAGTTCCATAATAAATAAGTTGATGTTTGTGAGTTGACACCTGATTTCACATGGGACACAAACAGTGGTCTCCTGGGTAGAATGCCCATGCTTTTAGACCCACCCATCCATCCTAACCTCTTCCAGATGCAGACTTTGTCGCTGTTTATACTACATCACCTGTGCTAGCTCACGATTATGTGATTACATACAAATACAATGTGTGGGTTACTTATAGAGCATTACTTTTCGAAAGTACAGCTACAAACAGAGTCTAGGAACAGCCTGCACACAGCGATTCATTTTGCCTAATCATACGAAATGAAATTGTGTCTGGAGTACACTGCCTGGCTTAAGCGTAGCATTAAAGGGACAGTGTGTAGGATTTGGTTGCATTTAGTTGTGTGGTTGCAGATTACAACCAAGTAAATACCCCTCACTCCTCCAAGACCCACCGAGAACAAAACCATGGTAGCGCCGTTTCACCTCGCTCAGAGGTTACTACATAATAATAATAATAATAATTTCCTTACAACATAATAACACTACTTTAGGAGCAACAGACGTCAGACGGTGGCTGGCAGGTAACACAAGAATCTCACTAGAGCCAGTCTTTGGTTTGCCCATTCTGGGCTTCTATAGAAACATGACAGCGCAACATGGCGGACTCCGTGAAGAGGATCTGCTCCCTGTAGATGGGCTCAGTCTCAGCTAACAAAAACACAACCATTCTTAGCTTTAGGTCATCATACACTTGTGAAAATAAAAATAGTTATGAACATTATATTCCATTTCTGCTATGACACACTGTACCTTTAAGCATTTTTTAAATTTGGTTTCACTTACAAATGATTTGTCTCTAAAATAAAACACATCTGGAATTATGAGTATGTGTGTCAGATGGGGTCAAGGGTCAGATGGTGTTGGCCTTCCCTGTTCCTCGTCTGGAGTGCTGTGATGATGAACGTCGATCGCGTTCGCTTGAAAAACATAATTGTGTTTTATGTAGTTCAGCGTGCTGCCATGAAGCTGTAAATCCACTCGCTCCCTCTCGCTCTCCCTCTCTGTCTCCCTCTCTGTCTCCCCTGCGTCGGCGGCGGAGGGTTTCTGTCTAATTTGCAGTGCGTTTTAATAGCACATTAACATTTAGAGGCCACAGTACACTGTCTGGCTGCGTTCTGGCGCCGGTACAAGAGCCGGTAGAAGAGCCGGTACAATCTCCCGCATCCTCTCAGCATCACGTCCAGCACAGGATGTAGTGTTGTTGACATCCGGAGTGTAAATGAAGCAGTTCACTGTAAAAACTCGTGGTGCATTTTATTGAAATCCACTTTGGTTGAATCATTACTTCATAACTTTGAAGATTGTTTCCAAATCAAAGCTTGTAATTCTGCTTTACTTACATTCATGAAATGAAAGTGTCATCATGTATCATCCTATTGAAGTTTATTGAGACATTTAGAAATAGTATAACCTCGTTAGCATTTTAGGGTTAGATGATATTTTTGGAAATTCTAGTTTAGTTGCATATAAAAGGTTATTGCAAATTGTTTCAAAAGAAAGTGTGTATGGAAGGATTCATCCCTAGTAAATACAACATGGGGGATCATTGTTTGAGGATGCACTGAGCGTTATGCAATGATTGTAGCCATTTTTGTAGCAGTAGTTGAATACTTAAGGGGACACAGAGTCGCCGATTTCAGTGTTCGCCCTTTCTGACAGAGGACACAAACTTATAGGGACACTCCACTCATCTTCCACGGGTTTACTCCACATGTGGAGTCTCGTGCTGCCTTGGAATGGGGTCGTGTTACCATGTTCCAGCCCAGTATCATGGCAGGTTGTGAAACAGTCCCGAAATGCAATCTATTGGTTTTGTGTACATGGAATGCGAATTAACAATTTTTGTGTGTGTCGCTAAGCACTGAAACAATGCCAATAGAAAGTCAATCAGGATGCTTTTCCGTGGTGGAAACACAAATGAAAGTCCTCTGTGTGACTATGCAACAGTCAGAGCTAGTGACAGAATTAAATAGCAACAAAGAGCACAGTGGACGGGAGGTGGATTGTCCAACAAAGGTGTTCGACACCGTGTGCCCCAACGTGTTGATGTGTGTTTCTTTGCCTAAACCTATCGTAACTGACAGTTTTCCTAAACCCCACTCATCACATGTTCACTGTTGAAGACCAGACCTAAGCGGTTTTCTTATGCAAAGTCCGGACATTGTCCGGACTTTCCTTTTCACACATGTAGCACACAGCAGAAAAAACAAATGTCTTGCCGATTTCAGTGTTCGCCCTTTCTGACAGAGGTTCGTGATTCTCGTTGTCTTTCCAGTTTCGACATCTTTGTTGGTGTCTTCGTGTAAATGACCGTTTGTTCTCTTCTGGTTTCTGGTTTGTTTTCGTCTAGTCTTACGACAATTAGTGAAATAGGCACATAATGCAATCTATTTGTTTCATGTTATTCCATGTCGCTTTAAATGACTTCTGTTTCAGTAGACAAACAGTAGGTTTTGGCAACAAGACCACAAGTTTAGGTCAGGTGACAAACTTGGCCAGTCTAAACTTGGTCCTATCAACTATTGTCCAACAAATGTAAAATGGAGTACGACCGGGGCTGCTACAACAAGCTAACAGTTGTGTTGGCCAACACAGGTAGCTAGCTCCGTCGTGAAGGCCTAATATATATATATATATATATATTAGTGCTGGGCAACGATTACAATTTTTACTTGCGATTAATCGCATGGATTTTTTGCGATTAATCTCATTGTTATGGCAAAGTTCAATAATGAATTCAATAGTAGTGTATTGTGCACTTTTATTTTAAAGTGCTGCTCTATGAACTAAAGGTCAATAACATTGTGTGTAAACACTTTAAACACATCAGGTTGTTGTTAGCAGCAGTGTTCTCTTCACACAGTAGCAGTTCTATCTCTTCACTATCTGTGCTCAGTGTGTGACTGTGTGTGCAACGTTCCACTGCTGTGAACAGGAACATGTTTCAGCACGTTTCAGCAAAAATGTCTGTCTTCATGACAGTCAGAGCATGTGAATGCAGCTCTACTCTTCATCACTATGATGCTGTAACTCAGAGGTGATGATGGTTACCCAGCGATCAAAGAATAAAGACACTTTACCCACAATTTAGGTGTATTTTCCCTTTAACTCACGAGATGCAGCATGTTTTATGTGAATATAATTCATACTTTGTTGGCATCTTATTCTGAAAACCGGATGTTCGTCTGAAGAAACCGGATGTTGTCTCACGTTAATGTTTCCGCTAAATTTCAAAGTCCTTCGCTCGCTCCCGATCTGTGCGTTTAAATGTGTTTACGGTGAATGTCAGCGTATAGGTATATATATATATATATATATATATATATATAAGATGAGGGTTTTTCTGCTGGTGATGCACGCTGTAATATCTTCTGTAATCTGCTTGTGTATGAAAGAAAAGCTAAATCTTCGTAAGGCAATAACTGGTGAGCTCCCAGATCACATCATGGCCAATGCATTCCGCCTCTTCTGCTCTCCACACAGACCGTGTTCCTGCTTTCAACCAAAGCCTGCTAGAACGTGACAGGTCAACACAACTACAGCAAACGGAAACCAGAATGCTTCTGATACAAACACTCTCCTCCAGTTTAGATAATCCATGATTGAGCTCACGTGTAGAGGAACCAACCCTAATGGTGTCCCGGGGGGTCCATAAGAGGAAGAAGTGTCACCCTGGCCTGTCAGAGGTTCAAGTGAGTAGAATATAATTCCAGTTCTCAACAGAAAACTAAACACTTATAGATTGTTCTACCAATTAAAGCAATGAATGGTTATTACATCCACACGTCAGCACTAAAGTCTTGTTGCTGCTATCTCTCTGCACAGCTTGTTTGCTGTGTCCTTCTACTGCTTTTTAACAACGGTGTCCTTTTGCCATCTCTAAACTGCATGCAATCATTTCCACCATGTGGAATTATGAATGTGCACTGTCCCTTCTCTCAAATGAACTAAACTGAAGCAGATGTATGTGTAAACTGTACTTGTTCGTGTGATAACTGAAAATACAAACAATGTCCTTGCTTTGATCTCAAAGTCAGAGTTTTGTTGCATGTCAGGAGGTTATGGTGATTCAAT
>CM051702.1:22464941-22487441 GCA_028022725.1 Lycodopsis pacificus
ATAATGCCCTGTTCTTACGTATCACTGATGCTTTTCCATCAAAATAGAGAACTTGAATCAGTCCTTACACATCGTGTTGTCAAGTGTTACATGTCTATCATCCAGAGTCTGTGTTTTTATTTACCTGAGTGTCAGATGTCAGATAACCAATATTTACCACATTAAGCCCTTTTTTACATGATTCACCTTCAGATCATTTTACTTCATATCTCAATATCTCACCGTATATGCAAACATGTCTACATTTAACATTCTCATAAACGTCAATGTTTTTGAACTATTCAGGTCAAAATATAATGTATGGCCACCAATTGTGTTCAATTCTAGAACAAAACGTGTTCCAACTATTTATCCTATTAAAACTAACTTTGGTAACACGACGCCCATATAATAGACTAAAGATACGTAATCTGTTTACTGTATAATCATATTTATATGCACTCATGAATATGTATAATGCTTGATAACAATAATCATTATAAAGCATTTTATAATGACTTATAGGTCAAGTATCATAATACTTCATAACTGTTGGTCACTCACTGACATTACTTTTACAAGGATCCCATGGTATTATGATAATACGTTATTCTACGTGGATATTATCTGCTTTAAGTAAAGTGAAAATATCAACGCAGAGAATATTACGTTAACTGCGTTATCAGCATTAGTGTGTATGATGTGCGTCATAGATAAAGCTAAGGGTTTCTTCATTGTGTTATATAAAGCTTTGATTTCATTGGCCAACGGAGAGGACAGTATTTGATTGACCTGACCTCCGTGATATTGTAAAATGCTTTTCTCCCGCCTGCTGTCTTTGTCTTTGCTCGTCTCCCTGAAACAGTCGAATAGTTTTTGAAAGATGAAACTCGTTTTTTTCCAGTTTTATCCGCTAGAATGTAATTTCTGAAAACAACAGTTCAATACATTATTGTATTTAATCTCATAACACAGTCGGACTGTGTTCATAAAATATTTGGTATTGAAATGATATTCAAAGAAAGGAAAATAGTTTGTCAGCATATTGATACATCCTAAAGGCAGCGGTCGAGATAAAAGCACTGCAGAGATATCTGGTTACAACACATGTTAAACTCTGGCCTGAGTTAATATTTAAATATGAGTCAATAACATGTACTGTAGCTATTTAACAGGAATAACGGTGTACAGTTAAACCTGCGAGTTTAATGTTTTAAATGTTCTTATACTGACATAGAATAAAACAATGCGCAGAGGGACATGTGTCGTTTATTAAGACGTTTGGTCGAAGAGTTTGTCCATTCTGCTATTGTGGGATATTTAAAGAGCATTTTATTTTATTTAAGAAAAGCAGAATAATCAATAATCAAAAGGCCTTAAAGCTGAACTCAGATTTCGAACTGATTGCAGACTAAGCCTTCATCCCGCAGACAACCTTTTCACTTTCAAACAGCATTGGTCCCGTGAATGTGCGTAAGCTGTAATTAAACACGGGCTATAAATGTATGTCTTCTGAATCCACATCCGTCCGTGGAAATGAAACGCGTTCGCTCCAAAAAGAAGCAAATTGCCACCTGGACGTCACATGTCAGTATTTCACATCAACACAGATGATCGCGACCTCGGTTCACCTGCGCCCTGACACGGCTGTAGAAGGGAAACAAAGAAATAAGATAGTTCATTTGCGTTTCTCAAGTTTATTAAACTCTCAGTTTTTTACAAGCTGCTTTTATGGTCGTTCACTGACTCGTTCGTTGGGGGGGGCTAGAAGTGGAGGGGGGAGAGTGCAATTTGCTGTGACTCCTTTTACTGGCGGCTTGTAAACATAAAATGTCTTCAGTCGCGTTTAACGAAGTTTCAAATTAGCTGAGAGTCTGAAGTCAGAAGAGAGGCTGGAACCTGCAGCTGCTCCACGGCGGGCTGCTCGTTACCAACACCACCGTTACATGGCTGATGAAAACAATTATGTATACAGACATACATATATATATATATATATATATATATATATATATATATACATAATATATGTATATATGTCCAAATTGGCAGTGGAGTTTGTGGCCGACGTTGAGCGCATCAATATTCATAACGTTACGCACGCATTCCTCAACGTAAGCGCGTGTGGATGTGCACACTGTCACAGCGCGACGTGTAGAAAATGAAGGTTTGCAGATAATGTGTTACAGCCTTTTTTTAGCGCCTGTGTCTCCAATTAACACGCCGTCTGGTTGGAAGCCGCGGCCTGCAGGGCGGAGGCCCGCTCTGAAAAATGTAAATCCCCAGCCTGCGGTCTGAAGAGAGGCCATTTTGACTGCTAAAGCATCCCGAGCATCTGCGAGTGGAAAACAAGGTCGGTTTAGTAAAAAAAAAACAGAACTGCGTTAGATGCACGATTAGGATACTGAAAAAAACTGAATGCTTGACGATTTCAGCTGAAATGATGCTCCTTCACCAAAATGCACTAATCCATTCACACTGATGTAACTGGTATGACTTATGTATTCATTCTGTGTTGGTTAAAGTTCATTCAAACCAGAAACAAATCCCAACTGAAAGTGTACGCCGAACTCATCAACCCTTAACGGATCTGATACGTTTCATCCTGGTCCTTTACTGGGTCGCTGTCATCCAGCGGAAGCTGTCCAGATGAGCTGGAAGCGGGTCCTTTAAGACGGAAGGGCAGAGGAATGTGGTGCATTCAAGCTCAAAGGCCAAAGCTGGGCGCCAGAGACGCGACTGATCTCTAAAAGGGCTCTTGGTTTTTTGTTTTTTGTGTTGCCGCTCCCGAAACGAAAGCGCCCAAAAACCAGTCTGTCTCCGGTCCAACTCATCATTCCTCCTCGGCAGATCTGAAGGCTGCTGCACAGCCTCTACACCTCCGTCCTCGTAAATAACCGCGTTAGCCCCCATAAGCAACGCGCACTTCATATTTAATCGTCGTAAATAACGGTGTTAGCCCGTGTACGCGACGCGGAGATTCGGATTTATAGCCCCAGGGAAGCAGCAGCCTGCCGTCCCCCCGAAGAGTGCCGAGACTCCACGTCTGTGATAATTATAAAGAAATATAAAGACTTACAATCCCGGTGACTTTGATAAAGGTCAGCAGGGAGTCAGAAGTCTGGACTCACAGTCTGCCGCCGCTCTCCGGTCTCCTCATTAAAACAAAAAGCCCAGAGACGAATATCATCCCTCAGAACTGCTGAGAGCGGATCATCGGTCCAGCTCCATCGCGGACCGGCAGAGCCCGGTCAGCTACAAACACAGACAACCCCCCAGTCCACCCGCTCCTCCGCGGAGCTCTCTCCCCCGAGTTGTGTTTACTCTCCAGCAGCCTGACCGCTGAGTGAGAAGCGCCCGAGCCGGGTGGAGAGAGAGGCTGCATTCGCGTTTACACGACCACCACCGGCCATATATCAGCCCTGTAAAAACACAAAAAAAACCAAAGCAGCCGCCCTGATGTAGGATTTTATTATGGTATTAAACGGACTCCCCCTAAAAAAAAGTAGTTGAAGTAGTTTGCGCTGTAAAGACAAGGGGCATAACCGCGCGCAGGGCCCGAATTTAATGGCGCTCGTTAACAAAAATGACTGTTAATCTGCCAATAAAACAGTGTCGGGCGGCCCCGGCAGCTCGCAGCGAAACCTTCCAAGTATACTCACAGAGCGGCTAAATGATTAAACACACCGAGGTGTGATGTTTTTTCTCGTCTCGGGCAGAACATATCTGCGCCTTTAAGTGTAGGACTCTCGGCGCTTACACGCTAATGGCGCTTTAAATGCGCACTTGCTAATGTTGAGATTGATTGGAGCGATTGCTCGCGTGCGCAATTCGGGCAGTAGTGGACGACGCGCGCCCGGCAAAGCGCCCTCGTGCACTGGAATGCACGCGCATCTGATTTGATTAGGTTGGAAAATAAATAAATGCATAAAAAATAATGGCGCCACTTATTTGTCAGCCATTGTCTCGCGCTCTGCATCTCGCGCACGCTTTCCAGACGAAGTAGAATTGAACGGTTTGATATAGTTCTGACTTTGTCAGCAGCCGAACGAGATATACGGACGAACTGCTCATTTTGCATATTGCATATAAACAAGACAATTTATTTAGAGGGGGTGCAATCTATTAGATAGAGAGAGAGAGAGAGAGAGAGAGAGAGAGATAGAGAAAAAGAAAGTGAGAGGGAGAGAAAGGGGGGCCCCGCGTGCAGGATTGATTTACGCTCCATTGACGCTTCATCAGGCTCGAAGAAAAAGTCCGGCCAATCAGTTTGCTCCTCGCGAACAGACCCAACGAACCCCCGCGCGCGGTGCGAGGCTGTAGGCTGTGGCACTTTGTTTCGCTATAGTGAGCAAGTTGTTTGGAAGGAAAGGGGGCTAGTGGAGGAGAGAGAGAGAGAGAGAGAGAGAGAGAGAGAGAGGAAGGGAGGGGGCGAGCCAGCAAAGGACAGAAGAGAGAAAGAGAGAGGGGAACAGAAAATTCTCGTAATGTCTCTCTTCTTGTTCTCTGTTTACTGAAACTCGCGGCGTTTCCCAGATAATGTCCGAGAATGTCCATTTCTGGGACTTTGAGCAACTATTACGTGGACTCCATCATAAGTCACGAGAGCGATGAACTCTCCAGCCCGGCTCGCTTCCCCGGTGTGCAGTACTCCGGCTCGAGCTCTGCCGCGGCCACGGGCGGGAGGCAGCCCGGCGGCGCAGCGCACGCGGAGCATCCCCATCCCGACTCGTACCCGTCGTGCAGCTTCCAGCCGAAGCCCCCGGTCTTCTCGTCGTCCTGGAGCCCGTTCAGTCCGCACCACGGCGCCAGCGGCCTGCCCGCTGTCTACCACCCGTACATCCCGGCCCAGCACGTGCCCGCCGCGGACACACGGTACCTACGCTCGTGGCTGGACTGCGCCCCGCGCGGCTCCGAGTCCGTACCGGGGCACGGCCAGACGGGGCAGGTCAAGCTGGAGCCACAGCTCGGCCACCTCGGAGGGGAGATCGCGCCCAAAATCGGCGGACTGCACCAGCACGAGACCACCACGTACATCTTGGAGTCGGCGTCCACGGCGGCGTCCACGGCGGCGCGCGAGCTGAGCCACCCGGCCGCCATCCCGAGAGTAGGGTTCGACGAGAATAAGGACATTTGCGAAGGGAGCGAGGACAAAGACGGTCCGGATCAAAGTAAGTTATTAAAGCAGGAAATAGCGCGCGAGAGAAGGAGAGAGAGCCGAGGGAGAGAGAGATTGTAAATGCTTTTAATGCCGCCATAAAACAAGAACAAAGAGCCGGAGAGCCTAAGTGCCCCATCCTTCTGCTCTCTAGATTGACTGTGTTATTCAGCCCATATCACCCCTGTGCAACCAGCCGGATTAGTATATATCTGTAATATATATATATATATATATATATGCATATAAATATGTAGTTTTTTATGTGGCACATACTTTCAATGTGCATAAATAACATGAACAACTTGCGATGTAATTAAAACCAAACAAAATGACAAAGTAGGAACAACGCCTAACACTGGCGTTTGAGAAAATCCAAACTTTGTATTGTATTGCATTACTGTCTTTATGCTTATGCATCCATGTGACAGTTTGAAAATAACTGAGGATACTGAGGATGGTGAGCTTGTTGAATGACCTGCAAAGGTCATTCAACAATTGAACAGGGTGCTTCTAACAACATTAAAGCGTAATATTATATAAACCACTTTTAATCAGATGATGCTAAAAAAAGACTCAGTCCGATTTATTCTTTACTTTAGTTCCAATCTGCTGCTCTTCTTCCTCGGACACATTCGTCTGACAATAATTCGACAACGTTGCAGTCTTTGGGTGAGCTACATGTGTTTACGTTAGTCTGTGCTCGGGGCATGCGCACTGCTGTCCTGTTTGAAAAGTGGTTGGAGTTTTTGAGAATCGTCTTTTCTTCTTTTTATTGCAGGTGGATTGTATAGGTCGGAGGTCTCTCTTAGTCTCTCATTGTGAAGTGTTGTTGTTTTTTCTCCACACAAGTGCGCACGCGCAGATGGGCTCGTGTGTGCGCTCCATTCCGTTTTTTTTAAAGCTCATCTTCTTGGTCTGACATGATCAGTTAACAAGCCCGGCTGATCGGCAGTCCAGACTGTAAAGCAAAGCAGTCAGACATGCCTCCTGCTCTTTACTGACCCAGAGTCGGTCAGCGTGGAGACATGAGCCGCAGAGATCTCACCGGACAGGTCGGATTATCTTTTATAGGTTAAAATCAGTTGCTGTATTATCTCTATGCCACCTTTCCTGCTTTCATTTGACATTCATTCTGCTAATCAAGTTGCCATAAAGACACGCGCGCGCTCGTGGACTTATATTTGTATATTACTGTTTAAAATGTCCCGACATGTAGCGTCACTCCTCTATAGCACCGAGCTGTAAACACAACAATACGGATAACCCATCTTATTGTCATCAGCTGCAAATATATCATAAAAATGAGTCCGGCCGTCCATCATTGACACAAGCGGACGAGCCCGCGACATGAGTTCTAAATAGAGCGGAGGCCTCATCACTCAGCCAGAAGCGCAGCTCAGCACCGCTTCACACCTGCATTCGGGGCCAGTCAGGATGCGTCTCACGGCTCAGCGGCTCAGCCGCTTCTGGTGCTGTTTCAGTCTAGTTGAGGGAAAAGATGGAAATTCGTTTTTTTCCATTTTTTCATTTGCAAAATACAATCGCTTAAATTATTTTGTGAGTTTGTATCTGAAAAATGTTGCTTTTTTATTGCTTTTCATCAATATGTTTAACAAATGAGCTCTTTGGATGAAATAATTGTTTTTGTTGCATTTTCCAACTCCACATATGGCTTATAGAAATGCACGCATTGGAACCTTTGCGCAAATGCATTTGTTTGAATATTTACTTCAATTAAAAAAAGAATTCCAAATACTCCACACCGCGCATGCACAGCTGTTCTTGATACTATCGGCTGGCGGTCACATGCGAGCTGCTGTTTTGTTCATCTGCTCGCTCTGCAATAATAATGACAATAATAATATTTTACCTGTCATGGAATCACAATCATCTTGATGTAAAGCCGTGGAGGGGTTGGCCCTACAACACGGGGTTTGTTCTGTTTCTCTATCAGCACTCGTCCCGCGCTACAACAACAACAACATTTAATCCATCATGCGCTGGCGGAGTTGGCTCCCTGTGAAGCTGCGTTCAAAAAGCTTCTTGACTTATTTTGGGTGGCACAGGGGAGAAACCGCTCACTGGAAACATTTTTCTTTTTCATATTCATATTTTATATATTTTTTTAAGCGAGGCTGGATGTGAACGGGCTCTGTTTCCCCTCCTCTAATCCCGCCGGATAAATCTAGTTTGATCCATGCGCGTGACAGTGTGCATGAGGGAGGAGAAGGGAGGCCTCCACCCTCGCATTGGCCTTTTTTCACAAATACTACCACACACACACACACACACACACACACTCAGCCACCTTATTACAGCATCTGAGCATGCTATCCATCAGCGCAGGGAGCTGGTTAAGGGCTGGATGGAGCCCAGCAGCCTCCAGTCTGAATTATTAGACTTTCCACCAGTAACACTGTGTGCGTCCCAGTCTGGCTTGCTTGGTATAATGAAGGCTGGTCTGTAATGGATTCCAGTGTTCAAACAGGCAGCACTCAATTAGAGAAAGTTTCTCCCTGCCAGCGGCCTTTCTCGAGGTTTATCTTTTTGTTTTTATGTTGGTGTGCAGTGTGGCGGTGCGGCAGGTAGTGGGAGCTGCACCCACCAGCGAGTCCATTGTTCACATGGCAGCCATTTTAAACACTGTTGGTGCAAGCTGGGTTCCTCAATGCAAGCTAAACACATTCATACTTTAGCTTTACGGATGAACCGAATGGTTACTATAGCGAGAAGAGGAAAAACGCTTGCGTTTCAAAGGGCGCCTTGGTTAGCGCAGCCTCGGGCCGGTAAGCTACTGACACAAACACAGTCTTTGCACTTCTCTTCCGTGCAAATGTGATTTGCCACTTTCAAGGAAATTTAGTCCGAAGCATCAACACATATGCTTGTCGGACTGATTTGTGTCGGCTGGGTTACTTCGTGCTGCAATGGCAGAATACTGGCGGCTCTTGGCTCTTTTGGTACGAGAAGTTTTGTCACAACTTCAAATGTGTATCTGTGCCAGCGGTGCTTAACTTTTGTGGCTGTTTTGTTTGCGGCTTAAAGAATAGTTTGACATTTTGGGCTAAGAGTTAGATGACAAGATGGATGTCTGTACAGTAAATATGAAGCTCAACACCAGCATACCGTAGCTTAGCACATGGACTGTGTACAGGAAACAGCTTACAAACAAGTTGAACTATTCCTTTAGGGCATGCTGAAAGAACCCGCTCGGGTTCATTTGAGGCTTTGGTCTTGGTTTTGCTTTGATAGTGTGTAGAGTAAAATATGTCTACAAATCTTCCCCTTCAACACAATAAGTGCAAAGTCACCGTGATCTCACTAATATCTGTGTATGAATGCACAGCAATTGTAATTCATATTGTTAACAGACACATAGAGCAATGTAGAACAAATAAAACGGTAACCTTTGGTGTTCTGAACATATGGGATTTCATCATTGTTGGCCGGGTCCTGTATGTTGGCACAGCACATATTATGAACTCCAAAAAGTGGCCAGACAATGTAGTACTCAACAGGGGCCATATTCCTCGGAGAGCTTTGACTTTACATCACGGCAGAATTCTTGGAAGTCCTTGATGTTATTGATGTTGAAGCAACGCTGGACAGACAGTTGGAGTTTTAGAAGCTCGACAGCCTTACTTTGGTACCGCTTGTGTGTTGCCACGAAGGGGAAACATTCAAACAGAAAATAAGAAATGTAATGTAATGCAAACATTTGAGGACACTGAAGGCTGAATTCTGAGATCCCCAACTTGTAAAAACAGGTTTAATATGTGCAAGTGTTTACCTCTGTGGCTCCAGCTGTACCTGGGTAACCTTTCCGGTAAAGCGATCTGAGGAGTGATAAGTGTCTAACTGACACAGCTCTGGCACAGAGCTGCAGGACACATGTCCCTCCCCGGGTATTCCAAACGTCTGCCGTGTGAAGGCGGAATCCGACCTCCTCAAAACATCTTATCCAGTCAAAGCCGGCATCCAGCTACAGATTCCCTTTGTGTTACTGGTGCTGGGCGGCCATCCAGAATAAACTACAAGATTACACTTCAGTCTTTGTGCTGCTGCTGCTGCCGGGCAGTGCGAGGAAAGTTATTACCCCCGAAGTTTATTAAGTTATAACGCCGGGTGAACAACCCCATTAATTGGCGTGTTGCTGTTGGTTGGCTGGGCGAGATGGGGGTGTAAGGGTTGGGGTTGGGCGGGGGGCTGTGGGGGATAAAATACGACTTGTGGAAATGTAATAACGTGCCTTTGGGATATATGAGAGGTCAATTTCTGGAACTATTAGGGTGAAATTGCTATGGGAGGGAGAAAGAGGGAGACGGGACGCGATATTAGTCTTCTAGCCGATTCGGTCACTGTTTCCACGCGAGCAGCATTCATCATGGTGGACACACACACACACACACATACACACTGGCCTACAATTGAACACATTGTGCCGCGGGGGGCCACAGCTTTACGGGATTATCAATCTTTTTGTCCATGTGCTCGTCCAAGTGATATCCAAGCCAACACATTGCTTCTTAGCCTATAAGAGGAACCTTCAAGTGAGGACGATCCACACTTACCCCCACCCCCTTACCCATAGTCCCTCTTTATACCCGTCATCGTCCTTACTGTCCCACAGCTTGGAGAAAAAAGACTATACCATCCACCGACACCCCGACTCACCACCCTTCCTCCACCCCACACCCCACAACCAGTTTGTCATCCTGGTTGACAGCCACGCTCCGAGTGTAATGGATGGTCCTGGAGGTGATTATACACCCGGGGAATGCAAAGCACCCACTTTACAGTGTGACAAAAGCACCGCAGCCCCCGACCCCTCCACCCTCCTCTCACCTCTTTTACCAGGCATTATTTTGCCCTGAGATGAAATCGATCCTCTACATGCTGGCCGTGTTGGAGGGAATTGATTCCAGAGGGTATTAAGGACATATTTACTGATGATGGCCCCTAACTAACTTGGCTGGTGGGAATATATATCCTGTCAGATCCACATAGGGACAGAGGCTGATGGCGTGTACATCACTGGCAGCCGTCTTGGCTTTGCAGTCTTGTTTCGAACCCAATGTCCTGCAAAAAATAATTGATGAAAAAAAAGTCCCTGTAGGTCGATGCGTTACTAAAATATCGTAATGTTAGCTAAGAATTACGAAATGTCAACTAAATGTCTTTCTTCAACATGTACTCATACAACGGTTTGCATGATAGGAAAAGGTGTTTTCTTGTTTTTCAAGCGTTTCCTGAGAATGTCAACACAAGCGACCAGTATGTGCACAAGCCCCACAGCAACAACAGTACTTAGTTAGCTTTAGGAAAAGCTCCTTGTTTGGGTTTAAATGAGTCGGGAGGTGGCGTTACGTATGTATGGAAGTTATGTAACAAATGAGTCAACGTTTGGGTTAACATTTGGTTTGTAATAAGTCAACGTATCCTCATACAGCTGTTTGGATGACATCTTATTAAGTTACGCCTCGTGTTTTTCTCAGATACAAGTGGCAATTTTTACTCATTACATGCACGCGGTCTTTAGAAAATAAACTTCTGTCTTCACAGAAAACGACTTGGTTAGGTTTCAGGAAAAGATCGTCGAACCACGGACGTGTCGTGACTGAAGTATGCACGTTACGTGATGCAAATACATCGTTCACTTCTCTTTTCACTGAGGGAACGGACAGCAGTCTCCTGGCTGAACGATTGCTGTTTGTTGGACCCATCCACCCGCGGGGTCTTTATACTTCCTCGTTCATGAGTACGTGGATAACATACCAAATCATTTGGTGGGATAGCTACGAATTAGGGTACATTATTTTTCACAAGTATAGCTATGAATACTGGACAAACAAGTCGACCACCCTGACCTCTTCCCTGGACTCTATATTAAGCCACGTGTCCTGGCTCAAGAGTATGTGGATTACATAGCTGATCACATCCGTTATATATACACAAATTGTTTTGCGTTACTCTTTGTATATATAACAGCCTGCGTTATTGCTACAATAAATATGAAAACAAATGTCCAGAGATATATGAGATTGTGTTGGTTCAAATTTGGTAGACAGATAGCTCATTTATCAGTTGATTGGATTTTGGTGATGAATCAGATCTGGGATCTCACTATTAACAAGCTGTTTTGGTTGTTTTAATATGTTCACAAGCTCAATCCAACCTGGAAGAGAGATGATAGACAGACATGAACTGTTAAGAAATGATGCTTTGAAGAAGAACTGGTCAAGTTTGACATCTTAAGAATGTGTTATGTATTTAAGTCTAAAGACCTAGATTTCCATGCCCAACTTTGCCTTGTTGTATTAAAAGTGTCACATCTTCTGTGTGTCTTTGGCACGAGGAAATCATGACGACCATGGCACTGTGTTGACCAAGTCAAAAGTATGACTTGGTCAACACTTGTATGAGTTTCTCCAAATTATTACAAATAAGTTCAAACTTTTACGTTTTACGGAAAAAAAATTTGTTTAGGATTAATACTTTTCACTTGTTTTCTCGACATTATGACTTTGTTTCATTTCATTTAGACTTATATTGTCAATTTCTTAAAGTCTACATTTTTACATTAGTGTCCCATAATTTTACCTCATAGGTATTTTTATTTTTCAATATTCAAAACTTTTCATTCCCTTTTTCTTTTTCGGGTGTATATGTTGGCATATGTCAGCCATTTAAACAGGGAGGTATCGTATCGACATAAAGCCAACATTGCTCATGGTGCCACACAAAACAGCTCTGTGTTCACATCTGGGAGTTAAAAGAATCATTGTTACCAATGTCATATGCAGTTTAGTGAATTGCATTGGCGTCATAGCAAAGTTCTGTCACGGGATAAAACATCTCACCAGTGGAATTGACAGGCGAAGCCTCCACCCAACATAAGTTAGGAAAACGAGCGGCTCCTCAGGGAGGGAGACGCATGGTTTTTAATCTCCTCGTTTGGCGTCAAAAGGCTTTGAAGCTCCGGCTTTTCCTCATGACTTGTGTGATTGCCATCTCAGGCCAGGGAACTCAGGCTGCATTTTGGGAGAGGAAATCCCCTTTATAACCCCTTGCCCTGCAGACCTGGTGTGCTCCAGGCTGAGAGGATAAATCTCTTATTTTGTTTCCAGTTTGACAGCAACAATGAGAAGCTTTTGAGACCCTGATGTTGCCCTCGCTGATTTAGATGGAAGCTTATATTCCCAAATTCAGCCTGATGGCCAGACGGCATGTGTGCTGTGTTTCATTCAGCGACTTACACCACCCCTGGAAGGGGAAACAAGCCCAAACCGAGCTTTTTCACCAACATATCCAGAGCCACAATTTGGGTTGCGCACTAGACTTGGAATTGAACAGCCGAACTGAGACAATAAAATTATAAAATGCAATGAAGAAACTCAGTGTGGCCTTGCTTTTGTGACACATTACATTATATTCTTAGCTGCTCCGATGAAAACGTAAGACATAGCTATACTCCTATAAGAAGGCAGACACTTTAAGCTTTACCTGTCCGCATTGAACTTCTCTTTTGCTTTTTTCACACTCAAGCAAGTGGAAACTATGGCTTGGCTGCTGCTTGGGGAGAAGAGCCTTGGCCTTACCACAGGGAATGATTGCTCATGGTTAAAAGTTTTATTTAGAAGATGTAAAAGTGGAAATTAATCAGAACCAGCCCTCACAATGTTCCTGGATGTGTGTTGATTGCTTCAAAATATAAAAACATACCCTTTGCAGATAAAAAACAGAGTTATAAAGGGGAGGGAGGGGGTCCGACAGAGCTTTTCTTTTGTCATGGTGGAGTTACCATGAGACTGTCTCCAAGCGGCTTCATGCCTGGATGCTTTGCAGAAGGGAAGAGCAGATCGTTCAGCCCTAAACCAAACCGTCCCTAACAAGAAGAGTTCTCTGCTAATTACATCGGTCTGAAAGCCATAAAGAAGGGTGGGGTGGTCGGGAAAGGGGGTGGTGGTGGAGGAGTCAGGGTGGCCTGGCAAACATGAAAGGAAGGAAAAAAAATCAAAGCAATAATTCATAACTTTCTTTCTGTCGAAATTCCAGGAGCCTCTGCGTTTATGCATTGCAACATTGTTATTCACGTCTCAAACACACGATTCAACAATCTCAGTGCATAGTTCCGATGCAGCAAAAAGTCATCAATCCTTTATTTTATCACCTTTAATTCCGCCGGTGTTGACAACGTCGCAGAGAATAAAACAATCTTCTTTTTAATAGTTAATTTATGGAGGTCGTTATGAGACAAAAAAGGTTGTCCGTGTCCAAACAGGTTCAGTACGGTCTATTGTGTGACAGTCAAACCGGCAAAGGGTGCACACAGGAAATATTCCTATCAAATCCCATCAGGGGCCATCAATCTCCCGCCGTTTATTACTTTCGGAGCAATCAGAAGTGACGCAGTGACAGTGTGCTGAGCTACAATATGAACTTCATTCTCACGCAAAAAAACAAAATAAAAAGAGCAATTCAGTATTAATCCTTGAAAACATATTCCTGGTGTCTTTTTGTTTGTTTGCTGTCATCACGCGGGGGGAATGTCGCCTTTTTAGTTACAAAATGTTAAACAGTGTTATCTGTTATCGTGATAGAGTCTGATATTCATCTGCTGAAGGTCCCCTTCAAACAGCAGCCATCAGAAACAAGTCAGAAATCTCCATCATATCAAATCATACATGTAATTACCTGCGACAGTGAACAAAGCAGCTAACTCATTGAATGATTTATAATCAGCCAATACATTGTTAATGCGTTTTATTAAACTGTGAATGAAGGTGGACAACCGGGTCTAAAGCTGTAATCAAGCAATACAAATACAAATCCAAAATGAAAATCATTAAATCAATAATAAATCAATAAAGTATTGTTGTTTTGATACTTTTTGCCTTTACTTTATAAACATATATTATGCTATGTGTGTGTTATGTTCATATTTGTGCATCCGGCTTTCCCCCTCGCGCATGCAAGCTGAACAATGGATTCAGCGGGCCGTCAGTCTTCCGCGTGGTGTCAAATAAAACAGCCGCGTGTCCACTTGTGTCAAATCTGCGCCCCTGTTGACTCCATAAACCGAGTTTACCAACCAGAGAAACAATTGCAGCGGCAGGTGTTGTCGAGCGGAGCTTTTACGCACAGGGTTCTGTAACTTTTACGCACGGAGAGACGTTGGTTTAATCGTTTAACGATTGTTTACCTTTGCTGCTTTAATGTTCTGAACCCCTCCAAAGACAGGTCTGGAGACGGTCCCACTAACTGATTTTCCTTTCTTCCTCTTGTCTTCCTCCAGCCGACCCGTCGGTCAACTGGCTGCACGCGCGCTCCTCCAGGAAGAAGCGGTGCCCGTACACCAAATACCAGACGCTCGAGCTGGAGAAGGAGTTCCTGTTCAACATGTACCTCACGCGGGATCGGCGGCATGAGGTGGCACGCGCGCTCAACCTGACAGAGCGGCAGGTGAAGATCTGGTTCCAGAACCGGAGGATGAAGATGAAGAAACAGAGCAAGGACCAACCCAAGGACTAGACAGCGGGGAAATCACTCGAGCACGCACATTCAGGCGCACACGCACGCCATGTATCCAACATGAAGTATTTCTTATGTCTATAACCCAGAATGGCCTTCCCAATAACTGTAAACACACACACACACAAACCTGCTATTTCCAATTTGTTTTAACCTTCAGGCGCAACCACGTGAGCTTCAGCCCCATCACACCGATCGATACAACTGACCGATGGCTTCCTTGATCGCCAGCAGACGCTGCAACGTTAACACTGAAGTCTTAAGGACGCTATGTCTGATATTAGAAGGAGGCAGCGTTTTGAACTTTGGAATCATTTGAGTTGGCAGTCGTGGAGTGTGATGGGTGAAAAAACAAACTCACTGACCAACAGCGATTCATCCTGGACCTCCTCTCCTTTAAATGGGTCGGACTCTATACAGCTGTGGATTGGACAGTTTGCTTGAGGTACTGACAGCTCTTGTTTGTTCTTCATAGTTGTATAATCTTTAATTTAGGTCGATGATGTTTGGCTACGTTATGGAGGGGGTGGAAGAGGCCTTGCGATGCGGGCGGGGGGGGGGGGGGGGGGGGGGGGTTGTAAGACATGGAGGTTTTTATTTTATTTACTACTCTTTCTTGTATTAGTTATTTATTGTTCCGTCGCTGACACCGGAGGCGCGGAGAAGGTGCTGAACCCGGGGTTTCACATGGCCATTAATAAGCACGAGGAGCGGGGCGCACACACGCAAACAAACACACACACACACACACACACACACACTCACACACACACACACACACACACATTGGTTATTCTCTTGCTTCCTTTGATTAGAGAAGCGCCCGATGGTCGGCGTTGATACAAGCAGCGAGCCGCCATTTCTTTCCCGGTTGCTGGCACTAAGTAATGAGCAGACACCCAAAATAGAGGGGGGGGGGGGGGGGGGGGGGGGGGGGTGGGAGTGATGGGGTGCCGGGAGGGTGTTAACCCGACTCAGCAACCGGGGATTCCGATTAGACTGCTGTCGATATGGTGGATCCGAGCCCTTCAGCTTGCTCGCCGGATACTTTATGCGCTGCGGCGGTGGCGGCTCCTCCGAGGCCTTTATCGGCTATCGATAGTCGTCCCCTCCGCTTCACATGAGCCCGGAGTCTATGTGAGAGGAGACATCACAAATCGCCATTTCTTTTTTTGTAATCAAATGCATCCTTATCTAAATTAAGCCTCAAGCATCAGGACTTTGACGATAAATGCCTCCACGTTGTTTTGGTGGCTTCCTCTCAAATGTCTCGCACCACACAAACAGCATTAAAGACACAAGCTACAACGCTTGATTAGACTGGCCAGTAAAAGTCACCCATGCATCCTAGTTTACAAGCTATTTAGAGTGAAAGAAGTTGTTAATTTCTGATTTCCGAGTGCGCGCAAATGTTTGCATGAATCTTTTTAAACCTGCAACCTCACAGTCACCATCTTCATATCGTAATCCAACGTGCTTCTTGCAGAAGTGATCAGCTCTATTTTTATACATACAGTATATTGTGTATTATCTGCTATGCAAGGCGGGTTTCTCTCTCATTACAGGAAATAGACAGATACGCAACCTGGGACTGAAGACGGAGCCCCGATGCGCTCACATGTATACTGACAATTTTGAAATTCACTTTCAGTTTTGTTTTTTATAATTATTATTGTTATTATCCTGGAAATATCATTCCTAGAGGTTTGTGAAAAAGACACAACTGGACAATTCAGATTTCTTCCCGCGTGAAATGCTTTCGCAATAGTGTCTAGCTTTAATAGCTCTGGCATTATTATCTGGTAAGACTTCAGTTTATGCACAATGTTTATTGATCTGGAAGTTAAAATATGAAGAGGCCGTGTCGGAAGACCGGCCCGCCGCTGTGGCGTATTTGAAGTGTCGGCGTAGTTAAATAGCGTCCGATGGCAGTTTTATGGACGGATCATAAACAACACATTGGCTTTACAACGTTGTGTGTGCGAGCATTTGTGTGTGTGTGTGTGTGTGTGGGGGGTGGGGGGGGGGGGGGTGAGTTGCATACCACAAAGGCTGCTTGTGCACCACCGTTGTAAAACAAAAAGAGGCATAAATATAGTTTACGCACACTTGCGCGGATAAATCCTCCAGTTTAGTCAATATTATTTTCATTTGTAGTTTACATGCAGACACCAACGGGTCTCAAATCAGCCTCTCTTTTTCTTTGCAAAGTCTTAAACACAGAAGTATCAAATCCTCTATTTATGAGTACAAATGTTTACATGGTTTGCGCATGCTTCGAGGCATTCGAAGACGTTGTATCGTCGTCTCTTTATGTGTTTAATCTGTCCGAGGGGAATGCTTGCTGGGAAAATTAAAACACGACTAAATAAGACGTTTCTTGATAGGACATATTTCTAATTTATTGTACATAAAGTGAGTAACCTCGTCTTTCTTATTGGAATGAGTTAAATATGCTGAATATTATTGTTTTGTCTTATGGGACTTGGCATCTTACTGTAATATAGATGATTTCTCTCTGTCGTGTTCTTTACTTTCTGTTCTCATGTCGTTGTGCCGACTGTCTGAGTTATCAGTCCGATGAGCTTTGTGTGTCTACTGTTTGTTTAATGACAGTGTTTGCGGCAGAGAGGAAGAAAAATGTTTTATAGAATAAAGCAAAGCAAAGCATTTTTTTAAATTATACTTTTTTATTATTTCCTGTTATTTCCCGACCTGATTATGACTTTATGGTGCCTGTCCCAATTTTCTCCTTACTGGAGGAACAAAGTTTCTGGAGTTTTGTTTTTTTTCTGCTGATAAATGTGGACATCCTTCACAAGTCATTTAACTTTTGTCCTTCCTGTTTTCTTCTTTTTAAATAAGGCAAATCAAAGCCACGTGGCCACACTACATACTTTATTAAAGAGCAGGACGAACTCCAGTGACTCTGATCCTCTCCTCCCTGAAATGTTCCAGTTCCCTCGTGTATGTTTCCCTCTCTTTTCTCTGTGTTGTTGTCTCATTTTTCTCTCTGTCTCTGTGCTGATGGCACTGTTGATGCTGGATTCCTTATTAAAGAAGATACTTTACAGTACGACCATGCTTCTTGTCTCTACTTCTAATTAAATATGTGTGTGTGGGGAGGGGGGGGGGGGGCAGCATGTGTTTAAAATATGTCTCCTCAGTTGCACACTGCAGCTTAAAGGAGAGGGGCGTCTGTTTGGCTGCAACACCAAAAGACAGTCATAAACCCATAAACCCCCCCCCCCTCCTCCTCCTCACCCCTCACCCACACAAAAACACACACAGATGATGAGTGCATTCATTAGGAGCGTTGTCATCCGTCCATTAGGAGCTCGTGAAGCCGCTGCGGTTCCTGTGTTTGTCTCTGCGCCCAAATGACAGACCCAGACACGGAGTCTATGAGAGCGGCGGGGATCTCTGTTTCCTCTCATGCCTCTCACATGATCGAGAAACAGTTGTAACGAGGCCCGCATTTAGTGCAAGTAGTAAAATCTGCATCATGTGTTGCAGTTCAAGAAAAGCATGAGATCGAGTAACGGTAAGGGTAACAGAAGCAGAGGGACCTGCAGCCATCCTTCAGACAGTGTTATTGTTGGCACTTGCACTAAGCACTGATTGTACACGCTGACAATTACACAGAGTGTGGTAGTTTTATTAATACTACTGCAGGTCATCATGGGTCCAAATCCCCAAAAGTGCAAGTCCACCTTTCTTAAAGGTTTTTCCCCATAGCAACCAATAAAGTCAACCAATCTCAGCCCCATGGCTTGTTTTAACTGTCGAAATATATTTTCTACAAGCTCTATTACTAATAATAATAAAATAGTAATACATTTTATTCATAGAGCGCTTTTCAATATACTCAGACATTTTACAAACATTAAAATCATCATAAAAAGCTAAACACTAAAAACATAGAACACACAACATTCATCACACATTAAGACAGTTCTGAACAGGTGAGTTTTGATTTGTGATTTGAACATGGAAAGATCGGTGCAGTCTCAAATGTTTTTGGGGAGAGAGTTCCAGAGGGAGGGGGCAGCTATGGAGAAGGCTCTGTCGCCCCATGTCCGGTGCTTGGTCATGAGTGGAAGAGACATGATGGTATCAGAGGAGCGGAGTCGACGGGATGGAGTGTGGTGGTGGAACAGGTCGGTGATAGGAGGGAGCCTGATTATCACTATTTGACTTCATAAAAAGTGTTCCCCCTGAAACACACTTTGGTTTTTTCAGCTATGGACTTTAGAAATGATCCCAATCACCCTGCAACACTGCCGAATGTCGTTTCCAGAAACCCCACGGAGGACATGAACCCAGTATCCTCAGCTCCAGCCCTGTGGTTGCAAGAGGGGTAGTAATAACACTAAGAGTGTTAGCTGTCATGCACATAGGACTAAAGTCTCTATTTCTAAAATGAGTGTAGGGATGCAGCTGTTAAAATTGAGCTAGCCATATTAGACGCAGGAGTATTAGTAGTCGTAACTCTGGCATTGGCAGCAAGAGTGTTGGTAGTCATAACAATGGCATTGACAGCAGGAGTATTAGTATCGTAACATTGGTTTAGGCAGCAGGAGTATTGGTAATCATAACATTGGCATTGGCAGCAGGAGTATTGGTAAACATAACATTGATATAGGCAGCAAGAGTATTAGTAGTCGTAACATTGATATAGGCAGCAGGAGTATTAGTATCGTAACATTGGCATTGGCAGCAAGAGTATTAGTATCGTAACATTGGCATTGGCAGCAGGAGTATTAGTATCATAACATTGGTATTGGCAGCAGGATTATTAGTAGTTGTAACATTGGTATTGGCAGCAGGAGTATTAGTATCGTAACATTGGCATTGGCAGCAAGAGTATTAGTATCATAACATTGGTATTGGCAGCAGGATTATTAGTAGTTGTAACATTGGTATTGGCAGCAGGAGTATTAGTATCGTAACATTGGTATAGGCAGCAGGAGTATTGGTAATCATAACAATGACATTGGCAGCAGGAGTATTAGTAGTTGTAACATTAGTATTGGCAGCAGGAATATTAGTAGTTGTAACATTGGCATTGGCAGCAGGAGTATTAGTAGTTGTAACATAGGTCACTGGTTTATGTCCAGTTATCTGTTCGTTTGTGCACTTTATTTTATTTTCTATTTCACTTTATTTTATATTCCTCTTTATTTTATATTTTACGTTATTTTATATTTTCTGTAAATTTAACATGTTTCTAATTTGCACTGTTGATGTTGTTGATTGTTGTTAAATGTTTGCACCTCCCGTCATGTCAAATTCTTTGTATGTAACATACCATGGCAATAAACGGTTCTGATTCTGATTCTGATGGTATAGCAGCAGGAGTATTGGTAATCATAACATTGGTATTGGCAGCAGGAGTGTTATTAGTCTTGACATTATTGGGAGCAGTAGTCACAGTAACAATTAATCTTAAGCATGTACAATCGCTATACAAACACTTAAACATGCTTAACACAGTGTAACAAATGCTTATGCACGTTAATAAGTACTCTATACGATGGGTGAAACATTTACATTCATTTAAACACACAAAGACAAATCATCACAACTAGCCTATTTCGTTATCAGTATAGTTCTGAATGCATAACATATGTATGTGTTCACAGGTTTTTAGTGTTATGGATGCTTTGTGGGAGGAAAGGTAAAGGCATGTCTGTTTTGACACACACATGCAAATGTTCTTGTATTAGATCATGATTACATAAAAGCGTGCTATAATAAGTTGTACAACATTTGTTTAATGTGTCATATAGTGCACATCAATTACAAATGATGTGTTAGCAGTGAGGAACAAACAGCTGTTCTGGTGTAAAGAGGTACAAAGTCTCAGCACAGCCTCCCCGCTTCTCCCTGCACTGCCGGGGCCAGCAAAAGAGGCCTCGGGACTCAAACAGATTTAAGCTTGGGCCCCAACAAAGCCGTCCCATAAACCATCTGCGGACTCGACGGCGGATGATTGTGGCACTCCTCCGAGGTCCGGCGGGGTCGGAGCTTCATTAAATCCAGAAGCCCCTGCACTGCACTGCAGGCTGGGGGCCTCCCTCCAGCCTCAGTCCCGCTGTCCCAGGGAAGGACAGCAACTGCAAGCTGCTTCACACGGCTGTGAGTCTGTGTGTGTGTGAGGGAGAGAGTGTGGTGGTGTTGGTGGTGGGGGTGCACAGTAAATCTAAAAGAATGCAGCGAGCAGGAGCCTCTCACCACAACAACAACACATTCACATCAGGTTAAAGCAAGGATGAGCTTCAGTTATGGAGGCGGAGGAACACCAGGGAGACATCACGGTCTCATCTGAAGGGCAGAATCACTTCTATAATGGGTAAAGAGATAGGCAGCAGCAGAGTGTGCTGATCAAATAGGGTGAAGGAAACATTCCGGTGTTGTCTTTTCTATTATGTAAGTAGAAATCGCATTGGTGTCAATTCATCAGACATGTTCATGCGTAAAAATAAGCCAAAGTACTTCAACAATATATTGACGACAAAACAGTGCAAACTCCAGCCTGATTCCAGAGTGGAACTGTTTTGTAAATCGACATATATCAAATAAAACAATATATTGTTACTGTCTGTTACTCTATGGTCTTATCTGGGCTCCAGCAGAAACCTTGATCAGTCTGTTTCTAATCAAATACACGAGGAGTGCGTCCCACTGCTCTGGAGTCAGCCGTTTTGCTGAAATAGTCACCCCATGCACCAACATCTCCCTCTTTCTCTGTAACGCATCCAAACCACGAGGCAACGGAGGAATCCAGATTGGCTCATTGCGCGGTGATTTAGCAGCGCGGCTAAATAGGCCCAGGCCTCATCATTCCGGTGACATATTCTGAGAGTGAATGGGACGTACAAGACAAACCCAGTGCTGCTGCTGGCTAAATTCATATTTCAACCCACGTTGAATGCGGCCGATCCAATATGTCTTCACTTCATCCTCTCGTATTAAAACAGAGTCTACAGATAATAACCGGATTGGACGGACGTGAGAGCGCAGCGGGGCCCCGGAGCAGCTCTCCCTGCTGTCCCACACACTGAATGAGCTGTTCTACACCGCGCTGCTTCTGTAATTCATCAAGCAGCAGAGAATATCATTCATATTCAGAAATTTCCTCAAAGAGAGTTATGGTTCCTCTGATACGAACGGCTGTGTGGATCAGATCACAGCGGCCATTCTGGACTCATTAAGAGTTAGAAGGCGAGCCAAGTGCTGCTGGCTGCTCTGCACATGTTAGCTGGTGACAGGGCAGGAATATGATGATAATAATAAGATCAAATATTGTAATAATACCAGTATGTGCACATGTTACAGCTGCTTGTGACTGAGTAGAACAATTATAATAATATAATTATATATTGTAGTAATACCAGTAGTGGACATGCCATGCCTCTGACTGGGCAGAAATATATATATATATATATATATATATATATATATATATATATATATATATATATATATATATATATATATATATATATATATATTCAATATAGTAATACCTACATTATGTGCACATGTTACAGCTGCCTCTGAGTGGGCAGAACAAAATAATAATAATAATAATAACATTCAATTTAGTTGTATTCTTGCAGCTGCCTCTAATAATAATAATATTCAACACAGCAATAATCACAGCATGGACATGTTACAGCTGTCTCTGGCTGGGCACAAAGTTTTGACCTAAAAAATCATTAATTAATAGCAATATGTACACAAATATCACCTGCTCACCTGTTTTATTTTTCTAACTCAATCGAAATAAATAAATAAATATATCATTGTGTGGACATTTTTGT
>CM051702.1:22492441-22494941 GCA_028022725.1 Lycodopsis pacificus
CACATTTAGGTCTCACTTTCTTTTTTACGAGCGCCGGCTGTTCTACAAGGCCGAGCTTAACCTTTCCACAACGTTAGAAAACCCCTCCTTCTACCTACAGGAAAGACCACAAGCAGTAAGGAAAACATGGCAAAAAAAGAAGAAGATAATTAAATACCCGGGCATGGACGAGGCGTCTTCAGCCTCCACGCAAAACAAATCATTTTTTTGTTTCTCTGCTGCGAGGGCGTAAACTAGCAAACAAACAACTGCGCCTCCGCTTTTATTGGAGCTGTTCGGTTTGTTAAAGCGTTTACAGCCACTTTCCTCCCGAGCCCATTACCCTCCCCGGTCCTCCTTACGTGTTTATGGACATCATATTTATGAAAAGTGTACGATGATCAGAAAGCACGCGGCCGCGGAGCTCGTCTGTTTTTTTACATTATTTTTTCTGTGTGTGTGTGTGTGTGTGTGTGTGTGTGTGTGTGTGTGTGTGTGTGTGTGTGTGTGTGAGAGAGAGCAGCAGTCGGGTTGGAATGAGAGGACGAGAACGAGTCTGACAACACGGGGTTTTAAAACCTCAATTACATTTATAGGCCGGTACTTGTTAAAACCAATACCAATTAGGCAGCGCTGCGCTCTCTCTCTCTCTCTCTCTCTCTCTCTCTCTCTCTCTCTCTCTCTCTCTCTCTCTCTCTCTCTCTCTCTCTCTCTCTCTCTCTCTCTCTCTCTCTCTCAGTCTGAGTGAAGCTCTCACGCACAGATTGCCTGACATTTTCGGGCCTCATTCCCTTCGCTCCCGCGTGCAGACGATCTCTCCTTTGCCGATTCGGGGGGGAGAGAGAAATGAGGAAGAACAATTAATGCGAGAGATGCTCTCAATGCAATACTACCCCCCCCCCCCTCCTTCCCCTCCTCCCCCACCACCAGCATCATCATCATCATTACCCAGCCTCAATCTAACTTTAAAAGTGAAAAGAAAAAAAAAAACATTCAATCTCCTCTTCTGTTGGTTGGTTGGCTGGTAGTCGGTGGGTGTGTGCAGATGATCAGATGCAAAGCGGTAAAATTCTCATTAACACGCACACGCACGGGCACGGACACACTCCTCCCTTCTCGCTTGATGCTGCACCGACTGTTTTCCTCCTCCTCCTCCTCCTCCTGCTCCTATCCTCTCATCCTTCCTTCTCTCACTCCCTTTGCATTATCGCAGGCGCGCTGAGCTTCCTCGAGCCGACACCGGGAGACTATCATCTATTGCAAGGCGCCTGCGCTGGACAAAAAAGAAGAGAAGGAAAAAAAGGAAAAGAAAGTATAATAGACTTGATGTGTGTGGTTGTGCGCGCGCGCTTGTGCACGTTTTTCTGCTTGCGTGGAAAAGCCAATGGGATGAAGAGCTGATAATAGATGCAAATTATCCCTGAAACCGACACACACACAGACACACAAACACACACACACACCGGGGCCAGGAGCGAGAGAGAGAGAGAGAGGAGAGGAGAGGGTGAGAGCGCGCGCAAGCGAGAGAGAGCGAGAGAGAGAGAGAGAGAGAGAGAGAGAGAGAGAGAGAGAGAAAATATGAAACAACTCATTTGCAGAGGAGTAAATCACGGAATACCCGTTTGAGAGCGCGACAGGGCTCCCGCTTACAGCGCTAACACCGGAATTGTGATGCGCACGAGCCCTTCCTCCTCCACTTCTCCCTCTTCTTATCCTTCCTCCTCTTCTTCTTCCTCTTTTGCTTCTTCTTCCTATTATTCTTCTTCTTCTTCCTCGCTGGAGATTTTATGGAATCGGCGTGATTGTTGTTGTTGTCGCGGTGGTTGTGGCTGTTACCGCTCCGGCCGGCTGCCGTTGCCGTTACGCACACCGCTCGTCCGTTGCGGCCGTGAAGGGAAAAACCACAACAACGGTCCGCGACACCGGCGGCGGACCTGCCTCGCGCTCTCTTTCTCTCTCTCCCCCTCCCTCTTCGTGTGTCGGTGTTTCTCTGCCTCAAACCGCACGATAGAAGCAGCAACAACAAGAAAAAAGAGAAAAGAGGGGAGAAAAGAGTTGAAAGCCGCGGCTCGCTTCCTGCAGTCCCGCTCTGACTCCGCCGAGCCGAACACAAACTGAACCACAATAAAACACCGACACAAAAGATGAGTTCATATTTCGTCAACTCGCTCTTCTCCAAATACAAAAGCGGGGACTCGCTACGCCCGAACTACTACGAGTGCGGGTTCGCGCAGGACCTGGCCGGCAGCCGGCCCACCGTGGTGTACGGCCCGGGCTCCGGTGCCACCTTCCAGCACGCCCCGCAGATCCAGGACTTCTACCACCACAGCGCCTCCACGCTGCCCAGCAACCCGTACCAGCAGAGCCCCTGCGCGGTCACATGCCACGGCGAGCCGGGCAACTTCTACGGATACGACGCCCTGCAGCGGCAGACGCTGTTCGGCGCACAGGACGCGGACCTGGTCCAGTACAGCGACTGTAAACTGGGGAGCGCGCCGGGGATCGGCGGCGAGGACGCAGA
>CM051702.1:22499941-22707441 GCA_028022725.1 Lycodopsis pacificus
GCCAGAACGATTTGGCCGAACGATTCTGCAGCCAAAGAGCTGATATCAGATCAGCCTGACCTCACAATCAGACAGCAGACTACATGCGAAGCTTCTGTACTAGCTGTACACCAGACAGGTTTGGCTAGCTGGATGACGTCATACTAATAACTTATTTAGCTTTTTAAAACAACTGGGACAGATCCAGCACGGACAGTTAGGGAGTGAGGGATGAGGAGGTAAGGAAACATGAGAACACCAGGGTAGGGAGTGAGGGATGAGGAGGTAAGGACACATGAGAACACCAGGGTAGAGAGTGAGGGATGAGGAGGTAAGGACACATGAGAACACCAGGGTAGGGAGTGAGGGATGAGGAGGTAAGGACACATGAGAACACCAGGGTAGAGAGTGAGGGATGAGGAGGTAAGGACACATGAGAACACCAGGACACACATGGAGAACTCTGTCAAGCTACATATTATGCAAAGTGAACATCTTTTCTTCTACATAGTTGTCCTCAGTCTCATCTGCTTAACTTGGTCATGGAGGCATCAACATGTAATAGAAATGTTAAATTAACAGTGAAAACTCATCATAGCTTAATTTAACATCAGTATTCATAATTACACTTCATGTTTACTTCTCCTGATCTTCACCTCCTATAACAAGGTCCATAGGGACATCTTAATAAATAAACATGTTATATTATATTATATAAGTGTTATTTACTGCTTTTTTTCATGTTGGAATACATGTTAAATATTTAACTGCAAAGTAGTAATGCGTGTTACCTAGAACATTATCCACCAGCCACCACTGGAGTATCTGTGGGTTTTGGACTCTTGTTTGGGGAAAAAAGGTTCCATAAAAACCTCACCTTATTGTGTCTTTGGGACTTGTTTGGGACATTTATTAGTATTTTTTGACATCAGTAAGAATCTCCAGATTGACATTGCAGGCCCCACTTTAATCAAAAGCAGGGATTATTCAGTGAATATTGATGCTGAGTTGACTTTTTTTTGCTCAAAAGAAAAACATGTTTAAATCACAATACTTGTTGTAAAAAGTAAAAATCAACCTTTAAAACACGCGGCCTATAACTTTTGTTTGTTTTTCATGGAAGTAGCCAATATGAAGGAACGAGTCATGAAACCCGGAAATGAGTTCTCGTTTTAGCACTTCCCGTTCCCTCCTCTCAAAGTCAATGAGTTTTTTGAATGACTTTTTGGTCACATGCCTGAAAAAGGTCGATGGTTAACACAAGCTGAAGATATTTTAACATTGTGTTCTACGATATAAGTCAGAACCTCTCGTGAAAGGTGGTCGCTAACGAATGTCTAAATGAGACTAAAACATGTCGGTAGTCTTCACTAGTCCGCCTTTCGCCTTTTACTTCTGCATTCACGCTTCAAAATCATGAAAGTGGTGTTCATTTGAAGATTATCTTGCTGAACAAAAAATGTGTCATAACTTGTCTTTATCCATCAGTCTCACAGCAATTTGTGAAATAGTCACGGAATAAAATCTTTAGGTTTCGTGTTCAGTGACCCAAACTGCTCGTTTGTTTTCTTCTTTTCAGGACGACTTAGGTTAAGCCAACAAAACCACTTTGTGAAGGTAAGGAAAGACATCATGGTTGGGCTTAGGCTAAAAAACAACAACGGTGAGGTTTAGGCAACCAATCCACTACCGTAAATCTCCAACGTGGTGGCGAACACCGGTCTTCTAGTTGACAGTCCTGCCTGTCGGACGCATCCACCTCCCCTCCTGCTCCCCCTTAATTGTCTTTTTTGAAATTATTCAGGATATGTCACTTGTTCCGACTGTTGCTTAGTCGAATGGATGCAATGAGGGTCTCCATGAATAACGCTCCTATTTGACTTTGACTGAGCGGCACGAGAAGAAACAGACAATTCGTGTCCCTGGACACAAACCAATAGATTGCATTTCGTGACTATTTCACAAACTTCCGTGAGACTGCTGGTTTAGCACAGAACTCCAATCGAATGGAGAAATCCCATTGGCTTCTTGTCGAGGGAACCAGAGTGATGCTAACTTCCGGGTTGGTCTACAAAAATACATCCTCCCTACAGCACTCTTCAACCTCTAGCATTTTTAATCAAGTGGCATATTAGGCATATTACACAGGTTTGTTTGGTTTTCATGTAAGGGTCAAGCGAGTGGGGCAGGAATGAGTCCTAAAACCCAGAAATGAGTCAGCATTTTTGCACTTCCTGTTTCCTCTTCTTGAAGTCAGGTGGTCTTTTGAATGTGTTTTTGGAAAAAATACTGAAATAAGGTCTGGTTAACACAACCCGAAGATATTTTAACGGTTTGTTCTACAATATAAAATATGTCAGTAGCTCGTGAACTTAAAAGCTTTTACGCCTCTTAATAAAGGCGGGTGCTAACGAGTGGCTAAATGAGACTGCCAAACGTCATCACGCCAATCAGTCCGCCTTTACTTCAGTGGTTGAAACCTGAAGTCATGTGACCGTGGTGGAGTTCCTTTATAGCCTAGCTTTAGCTTTTTACTTCTGCCGATTGCAAAAAACATAAAAGTGGTCTTCATTTGGGAAAATGATATAGCTGAACAACACTTGTTAGTAGGCTATCATACACATGTTTCCGTTATTCCTTTTTAAATATCCCATTGGCTTTTTGTTGAGTGAACCAGTGCAATGCTAACTTCCGAGACAGGCCTACAAAGATAAGTCATCTCTGCAGCACTCTATATGAACGGTGGTGATAGGGCAGCGACCACCAAGATGTTTGAGTGTAGTTTTGCCTCTGACAATGTCCCCCCCATGTCTCCCCTCTCCTCACCCCCCCTTCCCCACCACCACCACCACCACAGCAGCGGGCAGGAGGCGGGGCAGGCAGACCTACAGCCGCTACCAGACCCTGGAGCTGGAGAAGGAGTTCCTGTTCAACCCCTACCTGACCCGGAAGCGCCGCATTGAGGTGTCGCACGCGCTGGCGCTTACGGAGCGGCAGGTGAAGATCTGGTTCCAGAACCGGCGGATGAAGTGGAAGAAGGAAAACAACAAGGACAAGTTCCCCAGCAGCAAGAGCGAGCAGGAGGCGGTGGAGAGGGAGAGGAGGGAGAAGGAGCTGCGGGACGGCGGCGCGAGCGAAGGCGGTGAAGGTGGCGGCAGTGAGGGCGGAGGAGGAGGCGCAGTGGCAGTGGCGGTGGCGGTTGCGGGGTCACAGGTCTCCGTGAATGAGGACTGCTGCGAGAAAACCCACAAGCAAATGTAGGGAGGAAAGCGGTGAAATTAGGGGAGGGGGGGGGGGGGGCGCAAGTGTCGGACACTTTGGGGTGTGGGTTGGCGAGGGGCTGAGGGGCTGTTTTCGTCTTAATTGAGGCCACTGGACTGCTGCACTGTCTCCACAATTAAATTGATGGAAAAGGAACTCGAGTCTCCAAAATGGCGACGGACTGAAAAGGGGCCTCGTGCCTCTGTCTTGCTGACCGTAAAACCTGCAGGAAAAAAAAGAAACCAGAAAGGGAACTTGAAAAAACAACACTCACAGAACAGATGAGGGCGGCGGTGGATCCATCCGAGTCAAAGCAACATAGTCTACTAGTGTTTAAAACAAACAAACAAAAAAAAGATAGCTTCCTTTCTTTGTGGAACAATTATCGTGGAAACATTTCTATATTGTTAGAAGTTTATCATTAACAAGTTTATCTTTGGCAGCTGTATAGTTTTTAAGTTAAAAAATGATGATGGTGCACTTTTTACTGTACTTCTCACTTATATGTTGTTGTTGTTGTTATGGCAATGATTGATTGATTGATTGATGATGATGATGACGATGATGATGACGTAGCAATTAATGAAATTTCCAACAACATGAAACTGCCTATTTATGCCGTTTTAGTAGATCGGGTCTCTTTTTTACACTCTAATTGTCGTTTTAGTTCGTTTTTTGATCGATTGATGTTGTTTTATGTTGTCTTCCCTTTTTTCTCTTTTTGGGGTAAAAAGCATGCGCACAGTGCAGATTTAAAATAAAAAAGAGAGAGAACATTCATAAAAATAAAAAACGACGAAAATGTAATAAATGGTGTTGCCTTCTGCGTTTCATGTGAAGCAGAGTTTTCTGAGTGTTGAGGGCTGATTTGATGATTCACCTTTGTTTCACTCAATTGTTAAAGAAGAAGAAAGAAGTCAGTGTCTGTGATCAATAAGAGTGGGAAAGGAAGCAAGTTGCTCTCACTCTTCTCACTCGCCCTTCTCCCCCTTCGTTTCCTCCCTCTCTCTCCTCACTGTCAGCACCAGACTGATAAAACCGTTCAGTTCACGAGGCCAAACATTTAAGCTCCGACTCGGAAATCTCCTCTTAAAACAACAGACGCTGCTCCCCCTCCTCCCCCCTCCTCCCTCACACAACCCACATCCTTTACAAACACCACTTTATTTATGGCCCGGTCCTCCGCCTCCACTTACATTATTACAGCGCTCTATATTCACTATTACACTGGCTTCCATCATCATCACGATGACGACTTGAGGTCAGATTGTTTCCATCTGGGAAGATCAAACACCACCGAGCGTCCGTATTTACGCACGGGTATCCGTCGCCATGCGTTGGACTTCGGCTGGTTATGCAGACGTTATGGGGAGTCCCCTCTGTTATCAAATCACCAAATATATACCAACGATATTACATGTTGTGCACTTCCATGAAGTTAAGGAACTACCCAGATTTAAAGAGAGAAGTCGTCCACACACACATCTACAGACCACACAGCACACGACATGGCAGCTTCTTTATGACCCTAAAACATACCTGTCTTCATTGGATCCATAACTGGACCAATGTTGTTTCCAATTATATTATAATACTCTCAAATGAGTTACAGCCCGGTAAAAGGCAAGGCGACAAGGTTGACCAAAACCTGCCTTTGTTTATAGCAAATCCTCAGAAATGTGCATGGAAGCACACATATATATATATTAACAGATATAACTAATCATATGAATAGTTTCCGTTTGTTTATACAGCATGCACCTTTCAAAAACAATAAACAAAGTGCTTTGCAAAGACATAAATGAGGGACGAAAGAATGAAATAAGATGGAGGATTGGTGCTGCAGGCCGGTTCTCCGCTTTGTAATCCGACTTTGAATCTGCGTCTTAAAGTAGACAAAGCTTATCTCGTTCTTTATGAATGCTCTGCCGCCTATTGATGTGGATGTACAGTATGAGAACCTGAAAGAAAAAAACAAACAGAGAACCCTTTCTTGGACTCCCTTCTGCTCGGTGGACACGTCTCTGATTATAGCTGAGTAGACATGTTACACGCAGACCAACGTCTATAAGTTAACAACATGCACAAGGCCCTGGTCTATTTGGAGAGGTAGATGATACCTAATATATGTATATTTAAAGGGGATGAACGAGCAGAGCAGCGAAGTGGAGTTTACGCAAGAGCGCGCGCACACATGGGAAAGGTTCCACGCGGTTCTTTCAGCATTTGTGTCTGACACAAACAAACTTCTTTGTAATCCTTTAATTGCTCCACATCCTAGAAGTAGAAATATAACACTGGATGTTGTTTTTACGCACGCATGACCTCGGCCTGTTAAACATTACACTCAGCGCAGAGATTGCATCGTTCTGAAACTGCGTTGGCGGGGAAAGGTCAACATCACGGGCACGGATCTAAGCACGGTCCCGCGCACCTGAGTGGACTGGTGAGTTTTTTTCCTCCGCCGGCGGGGAAGATCCGGTGCCAAATCAGACCTGAACTCAAAGAAAAGCGGCGGCTTATCTCGAACGACCGACAGTTACCGATATGTTTCCTCTTGTTCTTTTTCTGTTATTGCAGGACATTATAAAGTGCTCAGTGACATTCAAGCTTTGTTTGCCAAGCTCACAGCTTTAATTGTCCAAGAACCATGACTCGAGAGTGATAAATATTAACCTGGCAGCTGCAATCTCTCGGTGAAAGTTTTTCCCGAAGGATTTTTCAGAGTAAAAATACGCCCCTCTCCACTGTAACGCTGTTATTACGTTCTGCGTCCGTCTGCCCACCGTGACGTCAGCAGCGCCACACTATACAGTGAGTGCAAACAACAGTAGGACTCTTTCTTCTGCATGTGTGGTCTCCACAAAGAGTGATAAGCCGACGTTTGTGGAAAAAACGGGGGGAAATCCATCTCCTCTTTTCGTCTTTCTCGGCAACTTTACACAGGTGCCCAGAGCCATTCCATTCCAACTCAATATCACATCTTATGCTGTTTTCCGTTTCTTTCTTTTTCTTTTTCAAATTTTTCGCATGACATCGACCTTTTTCCGACCCAGCAAGCAGGACAGAAAATATTTAAGTGTGCGCTGGATGTTTGTCAGCCTCAGCCGTTTTGTTTCGGAGCTCTACATGCGCTCGGTGATTAGTGGAGTATTGATTGTATCATATAGATTGGAATTGTATGCTGTGTGTGTGTGTGTGTGTGTGTGTGTGTGTGTGTGTGTGTGTGTGTGTGTGTGTGTGTGTGTGTGTGGCAGCGATCACTTCTAATTTCATTCTTTGTAAAATTGCTTCCTGGGGAAACCCCGTCAGCCATTGGGCATTTTTACATCACATGGACACGTGGTCACGTGGTCCGCGACGCACTTACGGAGGGGAGGAGAGTGGGTGGGTGCTTTTTTTGGTGTAAATCTAGACAGTAATGCCCCGCCGATAATTCACGGTGCCTCGTAAAAAAAGTGGACATTAAAGCGCCCTGGGGCTACAAATCATCGGCGCCAAATTATGAGTTCGCTCGACTTCGCCAACGCGCTGTTTTCCAAATACCAGCGAGCCGCCGCGAGCTGCTCTACTCTTCTCTTCGCAGACCCTCCAACTTCTCCCTTCCCGACTTCTCTCACTCCTCCTGCCGTGTCTTCTTCGTGCGCCCTCGTGTCCAACGGATATCACCTCCATGCCTCCGGTGGGAGAGGCGGCACTTTACCTCCCTCGTCCATCCCTTCCTCCTCCTTCATCCCCTCCTGTTCTTCCTCGTCGCTCTGTTGGCCTCTGTCGGGACCGAACCGGAGCGGCGGGATCGCACGGCCCAGCGCGCATCCTTCCAACCCCGCTGAGGAGCCCGCAGCCGGGCCACCGAGTTTCTCCCCGCAGGGATGCGCCGCGGAGCGGTTCCCCGGTCGGCCTCAGCTCTGCCCGCTGGCCGGGCTCTCTGAGCCGGCCTGCAGGAGGCAGAGTTGCCTGGAGCAGCAGCAGCGGCGGCAGTTAAACGAGGAGGAGCCACGGATTTACCCCTGGATGAGAAGCACAGGTGAGGAGAGGGAGGAAAAGGATAGGAATAGAACAAGTTATGAGAGGGGGTAATTTGTGCAAGGTCTCACATGTGAGTTGGAGAGAGCGAGGGAGGAAGTTGCGTGAAGAGCGGGTGAGGGCAGGGATGACAGTGGTGTGTGTGAAAGACAGAGAGAGAGGGGAGGGGTTGGGGTGGTATTAGTTCGACCCAATAATTACGTTAAATGCTCTTTAAACTGTTGGCCCGGTTGCGCAGCGGCCACTGCCGGTAGCTGAACTATTCCTGTCTGTCTCTTTCTCTCTGTCGCTCTTTTCTTCTTCTTTTTTACAACCTCTCACTCTCTCTTTGCAGACCTTTTATGGCTCTGCTACCTCCATAAAACCATAATTTAAGACTCGGTGAATATTCATTAGGTGGTATTGTGTTTGAGGAGGGGACAGGGGAGCGCAGGGGTGCTGGAGTATTATCCCAAATCGTTTGAAGAAAACCCTCCAAAAGCCTCCAGAAAGAAGTCTTCCCTCCACTGTTCGCGGTTATCGCTCATATTCAGTGTTTGGCTCCTGCTCAGCGCGGCCTCACCGTCCCGATAGCCTTGTGTTTCTCTGTCAGTGCTATCTGCCACCGCTGAAAAGCCCATTGTGCCATTGTACCCACAATCCGCAAAAAAACTATAAACACTATAAATTAGCAGATGGGTTTGATCTCTGAATGCCTGCCCTTTTCCCCCGATTGTAAAAGCGGCTTTTGTGCTACAGAAGCGGGCTGGATGCTGAATGGACGCGGGGCCTCGAACCACAACAACAACACACACACACAGAGAGAACACTTTTATATGTTAAAATAATGAGTGGCAGGGCGTAAAAAGTGGGAATTGTGGTGAGTGTGTGCGTAAAACGCGCGTAAAGGCGACGATGTTTTTCTCAAAGACAGTAACGTGGAACCACAAAGGAGACACTAACGCGTTCTGCTCCTTTCGTGGGAGAATATTGCTTGTGGAATATGAATTCTTATGAGTAAATGTGGTTAATTTGGGGGGGGGGGATGCATTTAACGACTGACAAATAATCAGGTAGCTTCTTTCAATTTGATGTTGTTATTTGTTCTCTCCAGCAGAATTACTTCACACACACTCAGTCACTCTGAAAATAGTTTTGGAGAAATCCGGTTCCTCCTCATTAGGAGCCTCCTGCAGCTACTGGACGGCTCCTCGTCGTCGCTGCAGGCTTCCTCATTCATTTCAACCACCTCGCCATCCTCGAGTCCCACTGCCCTGTGTGTGTGTGTGTGTGTGTGTGTGTGTGTGTGTGTGTGTGTGTGTGTGTGTGTGTGTGTGTGTGTGTGTGTGTGTGTGTGTGTGTTAAAAAGTGAAATCGACAAAGCAAGGTCCAAGAGTGCTGCGTGATAAAGAAAGAGAGAGAAAAGAAAATCATCATTCATCATGCAATTGAAAGTGTGTTATTTGCTATCAAGTAAACCTGAGTTGTTTCCCAGCTTTTGGTTTGAAATAATAAAATAAAACAGAACCAAGAAGACAATACATATTGTGACATATAAAAAATATATATTACACAGGGAAATAAAATGTACGTTTTGAGGGAAACTATTTTTCAGTTGCAAAAAGAAAGTCAGATATTGACAAGAGTCACATTACTTCGTAGCATAAAATAAAATAATATAAAAACGTTAAGTAGAACCAATTTTTTTTATTACAATACAATATAAATATGTGAATAAAACAGGCAGTTTATCCTCCCTCCTCCCTCCACAGTGTGTGTGTGTGTTGTATTCACATGATTACTCTGTCTGAGAGGAGGGAGGGGATATGGGGTCGAAACAGTCAGCCTGTTTAATGAATTTATAGATTTTAATTTAGATCCGATTCCAGTCCAAGGCTGGGAAAGATGATTGGGGAGAAAAAGTCCCGGATGTTCCAGTTAACAGCGGCGAATAAAACAAACGCATGGGCGCTTATTAAAGCAGGCGCTCGAGCTGTCACAGTGACGCGCACGTGCACATATAAAACACACTCACACTACTCGTTTTTTTAAATGTGTTTTGGTCTATCACTGTGTGTGTGGGGGGGGGGGGGCACGATACAATCCCTTCTTGTTGTTGATTGCCAGAGAATTCCAACTCGAGCTCGAGCGCGAACAAATCATTGCCGACAGCGCGAGAGCAGAAAAATATTACCAATGCACACACGCACACGCACACACACACACACACACATACGCCTGGCTGTGCAGCAGAAGAGGAAGTGGCGCACAGATAAGCACACACACACTTAGGCACACTCAATCACACACACTTCCCCGCTGCTGACACTCAGTCCCCCACACATTCTGGCCGCTGCCTTCGATAAACCGTGGCGCGCTCACAAACACGCGCAGACGCTCACGCGCGAATAATCAGACAGGAGGGAAACTGTGTACTGTAGAGAAACCTGATCGCGAGGAAACAGATCTAATGCGAGCTTTAAAGCACAGCAGGACTCTGTGGAGATATTTCAAAATAAAGCATTCTGTTAGTAAATAGAGAAAGATTTGTTTTAATGCTACCAAATAATGTGATCTTTTAATTATTGTAATTGAGGTTGGGAGCTCAAGCCCTCATTGCACAGATGAGAATGCAAGTGCAGATACTAACACATTGAATATAATTGAACTAGCTGTAACGCATACACGCTACATTCTTTTATCAAGTTTGACCTTTACAGAACAAGCTCAATTTGAATATATTTCCATACATGTTTTCTTCAGATGAATATGAAATTATTTTAATAAAACCACAGTAAAACATGCAAAGGAGAGAGAGGAAGAAAAGAGAGAGAAACAGTAAAACAAATAAATAAAAGGGAATACGCCATATCAAATGAAAAGCTTTATTATCCTCCTCAGACATGATTTGAAGTGTATCTTCGTAGCACTATTTAAACGCACTGCATTCTGGGCGGCCTGAACGCACCATCACACAGACAGAAATACACAGAGGCGTACATCACATGTCTTTGTCATACATGTCACGACCCAGAGCCCTTTACCCCCCCCCCCCCCACGTTTTTAATTAAAAGTGATACTATAAAAAAAATACTATTTCCATTCCATTTCCATACCTTCTTGATAGTTTCTGTTTTGAATCAAGAAAAGTTTATATTTTATATAAAAAAACATGAATATATCCACAAAGGTAAGGTTTTCAAAAACGATCCCTGATTGATCATTATGTTGATGTTGGGGTCTAAAGTAAAGGTCTATGGATTCAGCCTGTAGAATACCCGTCATGTCTGGAGACAGTGAACTCCCCCTGCGGCTGCTCGAACCCCAAATTCCCAGAAAAGAATGCAGAGGAGCGGCCTCGTGTCCGTCCTGCCTGCAGTGGCCTAAGAGACACACGTCTTTGTTTTTCATTCACTGGTCAAATCTGAGATGTTGTCGTCTTTCTGACTGTGGGAAAGAAAACATCCAAAATACACATTGAGGTGTTTGTTTTATTACTTTGTCTATTAGTGTCTGTAGATTTCTGCTACATTTATAAGGTATTAAATAATGTCTCATTTGCATATTTAAGCATAACATTTAATAAAACTTCCATGGTGATATTAGATTTTTTTTACCCTATTCACCTGTTGTGTCTTTTATGTACATTTACATATATATATATATATATATATATATATATATATATATATATATATATATATTTACACACTATAAATATATCTTTAAATGTAGTTGTTTCTCAGACTCTGATCTGTAAATGTTCACTTCAGTATTACTTTCATTCACCAAACTTTACAGTTTCACTCATTCATAACATTTTGTTGTAGCTGTTGAGAGTATCATTTTATTCATGAAATTCCCTTCAAAGACTCTAATATGTCAACAAAGTGACACACAAATTTCAGCTGGCTTTATCCAATTTCACATGTTCTGGAAATGTGTGCATTTAAAATGGCACATATTTGACAAGACAATGCCTCATATGCACATTTCAGTACAAATCAATCCGAAACATGCCGCTATACTGAAGGCGTTACCCTGTTCATCTGACGTGTTTCCCGTTAGAGAAGTGAAAACATTTAGACTGAAGGTTGAGCATCATGAGACATCACTCTGTCCTCCCCGTGTCTGCGTCCTCCTTGCTGCTCCCAATAACTCACTGCAGAAACTCCTCCATCACACCTTGATGAGGCCTCACTGAACAGCAGCTAATGCCGTTAAAGTGCACGACGGCCACAGAGCTGCTTTGTCTAGTGCAGTGTGAGTCAGGGTTCATGTTAAAGGCCCCATAGCAGCAGACATGTAAACCAGGTGATTCCCCTGTTCTGTGAAGAGTTTGAGGGTTTCTGATGATGAATATACTCTAACATCCACAACTCAAAGCTCCAGTTGGCTTGAAGAGATTCCGCTTCTCTTTTTTCACGGCACTCGGCAGAGGGAAGGACTTTTTGGAGCTTTGCGTGGCCGTTGAAAACGTGACCCAGTTTCTCCTTAACCTTCAGGCTCTGACCTTGTGAGGACAGGAGGTCACGTGCTCTCTGCTGTTCTTGCTCAATCGCTGACTCGCACATTTCACATGAGGAGCAAGGGAGATTCTTTTTCTTCTTTAAATCAAATCAAGTGATGCTCCAGCATTCCTGCTGTAGCAGTGTGACTCTCAGCAAGTGAGAGAAAGAGATGAAATTTTAAAAAGAAATTAAAAATATATACAAATTAAAAAATACATAAATAAATGAACAAATTAATAAATAAATGCATCATTCAAAAATAAATAAAAGTGCAGTTGAGGAGTAAAAAAGTCTTTCCCTGGTCCCAAGTGTCACGGAAAAGACTGAACATAAAGAAGAGGAAACACGAAATGAACATATAGTGCAATAAAAAAAAAGATGACAACAAGTTTAAATATAAAGGTGGTGTAAATGACAATATAACGAGTGGAATATAATGCAGGATGTGGAAATTCAAATAGGTCGTGTATAAATATGGTAGTTTAAATGTGCCAAAGACATGCAGGCAGGCAGTGTAAATAAATATAAACAGATCTCTCGTGTCATTCAACAACATTAAAGCCGTTTTTCCCACTTTTCCTCCTTAAATTGCCCCTTAAATAATGAAGCTGATTCAAACCTCCTTTAAGTCTGCGAGGTAAACATTGAACACCGGGCCAGACAGACAGCAGCTGAACCAACAGTTGAACCACATCATTTAACCGCTTTATGGTGTTTACAAAGCCCACAAGTCACATGTGTCGGCCAGGAAGTGGAGGTGACAACAAGCGGCAGCAGCTTTGAGTGAAAAGCCAAGCAAGGAGGCAGTTAAAGGGTTAAACGTGTTCATTACATTCTTTCTGTCAGTTCAAAGATTACAGTTATGGATTGAGACAGAGGCTTCTTTCGTCAAGTGGTTGAAAGTGTTTTATGATATAAAATTTATAGCAAATGCAATATGTTTGAATGATAAAATGTTTTCTTTTTAATTGAAATGTAATGAAACGTGATATTGAGCAACAATGCAGACAGAGTAAATGATGGACTTTTTCAATTACGACATTTCTGATAATTCAGTCGTTGGCGGCAGCAGCTGAAGAGAACTTTACTGATGTTGTTGCGTGATACTGACACCATGTCCTCCCAGCTCACTGATTGGTTGTGCTCTTTCAAAGTAAAACTTATTTTTCAGATCAAGTAACAAAAAAAAAAGATGAATGTTTGGAATGCTAGAATTCTAAATACTAACTCTGAATCAAAAATACAACATTTTAAATGATGATCTTGAAATGAGAAGTTTAAATGTATTATCATAAACCTTTACGTTAAAGGTCAATTTCTCTATGAAGGGGGGGGGGGGGGGGGGGGTACCGGGCGCACTGATCAGTCTGCAGCCTTTAACATGAGTTCCAGTCTCTTTATGTCTGACTTTGTGAGGCACTGTGAACTCATATCACACTTTACTTAATACTTTTTTATATTTTAACAAAAAAGCTAAATATTGAACAGAACCAAGAAAAAACCTTGGTGAGGAAAAATAAAATAATAATAATAATAAAAACGTACCGCGGGAGAATGAGTTGAACCTGCCAACATGTTTCTCCTGCTGGGAAATGTATTCAATATTTAATGGTAGAAAAAAAGACATTCTCCAAGCACAATATTTCACATAACCCAAGATATTGTTGGTAACTCTCTCTGATTCATCCGTGATATAACCTGCGTCCTTGCGTGCGCAGGTGGCGACAGAAGGCGCGGGCGGCAGACGTACACGCGCCACCAGACGCTCGAGCTGGAGAAGGAGTTCCACTACAGCCGGTACCTCACGCGGCGGCGGCGGGTGGAGGTGGCGCACGCGCTCTGCCTCACGGAGCGGCAGATCAAGATCTGGTTCCAGAACCGGCGGATGAAGTGGAAGAAGGAGAACCGGGTGACAGAGGGCGGCTCCCCCGCGGCAGCTTTACCGATGACTGGAGATGAGGAGGGGGCTGAGGAGGAGGAGGAGGAGGAGGAAGAGGAGTGACACGACCTACCGGACACCTTGGCTCTTTTTTTCTCAACATTTTTACTAATGAATTAGTGAATAATAAGTATTATCAGCCTGTGTGTATGAGCAGATGAACACTTCAAATCAAATCATAATGTGCAATTTTTCATCCGTGTGTGTGCAGCTCTTAATTGAAGGAACTAACTGCACCATGTAGCCTCACCAGATTTTAGAACGCAATCGTGATGTTTTTAGCTTCTTAGTCTTTTAAAAGCAAAAACATAAGTGACGTTGGGAGACAACTCAACGGTTTGTTTCAAATACTGGAATTGTTCAAAGATCAAACTGAAACGTATTGATCCTGATCCAAAGAGCGGGGTCGCGTTCTGTCCCCCACAGACAGCACCCCTCATGTTACGAGAACAAGCGCGCTCATCCAGCTGCAGAGAGGGAGGGACGGCAGTATTTCTGCGGATACAAAGCTGGAGGGTTACTCACCGTAGGGTCTACGGTGAGTGGGATCATGTGTCGATTATTAACATGTGTGATGTAGATGTAGGCAGCATCTCTAATGTTTTAGAACTACAACAGAAACCCTCCCGATCAAACTCTGTATGTTCTGAGTGTTTAAAGCAATCACAACATGTCGCTTTCATATCACGAGCTGTTACACTTTATGTTATTCTGAGCTCCATTATGGTCTTTATGATGTTTGTTGTGCTACACTCTTCCTCCTTTCAGTTTTATTCCTCAAAACAGTTGTTTTTCAAAAAGATATTTAATCTATGACTCATATTTCTGAATCGGTCTCATTGCTAAATATATGACGTGTATGTGCTCAATATGACTGCCACCAGTTTGCACCAGCAAGAATGTGGGTTTGATCTTGTCCCTGTTTGGTTATAATCAATTATAAATGCTACTAATCCAGTGGTGGAGAAAGTAGAGCGAGTTGAACAGAGAGCCAATGACTTCCTGTCTGTGTTTACAGCTGGTGGATCCGGCTATCTCTTGGATGAATGCTGTTGTTCTTTTTTAAATAGCAATTGGCTGAGTCTTACTTATTTGTACTTGCACCTGTGTTTTCATGTTGCCCTGATACATACATGTTTAGACGATAGTGCGCATGTAAATCAAAAATAAAAATGAAGAAAATAAATGTAAAAAAAGAATGAATAAAACCTTAACTGCAATGAATGTGTTGTCATATCTTGGACATGTTCCCACATCCCAGCTGTTTAATTAATCATTATTTTGAGGTTCCGTTGGAAGAACTACTTCACAACGCGAACATAACACTGCGCTATGAGCATAATAACGTCATCGTTAAAGCTCTGAGACATAATAACTTCACTACATCTGGAATAATGAGTGTGGAGAAGTCTACAGTGCACCGCTCGTGCTTCTCTCTTCATTTGGTTCCATTATTCAGAGAGCGAGGTGTGGCATTCAGTCCAGTCACGAGCCCAATGAAGCCTTTCTCTCATAGTTTCATCCATCGTTCAGTATAAAAACACTATCAGCCATCTCCAAATTAAATGTACAGATATAAATATGGATACACGTTATATTTCCACGTGTGAACATATCTAATCCACAATCAGACGTGTCGCCTGTTCCACAAATTGGAGGAGCATATCAGATATAATGACAAGGGTTCTCATGTAGACACTTTTCTGACAACCTTAACTAAAAAAATGTTTGTTTATTCATAGCCGGCATCAGCTGACACACGCACACACACACACACACACACACACACACACACACACACACACACACGCACTGCAAGAGAAGCCTTATGAAGAGTTCAACCCTCTTATAGAGTGTAATCAACACTTTCACACATTATAAACCACAGCAAAGACTGCCGATGTGTCAGGATTTACATTTGTATCTATGTCAATTAGTATTGTATTCCTTAGCAGTTGTACATTACAGTATATATACATATACATATATATATATATACATATATATATATATACATATATATATATATATATATATATATGTACATACATATATATATACATATATATATATACGTGTATATATATATATGTATATATATATATATATATATATACATATATATGTATATACTATATACTATGACTCTTTAAAATATTGTTTTTTAGTTTGTTTTTTACTGACTGAAACTATTCTTCAAATATAACATTGTGAAATTGCCCAGCGCTCGACACCTGCGCGTGAGATGCTGTGTTTTGCAGTGTTTCATAGAAATTTCCCGTTTCAAATGTTATAACACTGACATATCATCGCGCGGCTCTGAACCGGACCCCACGCATGACACCGAGCATCTCATCGGCATTTCTGTTCCCCACCATTAGTTCGATACCAATAAAATCAGAATCAGCTTTGTTGCAGCAGTTTGGTGCAGTTTGTGTTGCTCTCATTTTACATGCACATAAATAGAGAAAGAGCTCAAAACAAGGACAGCGAAACAAGAGAAACATAAAGATTTAGCGATCGGTGAAAGAAGATCTATATAGAAATAAAAAGTGCACGCGGTGTCTACAAATCAGTTTTTGTAACATTTTAATCAATATATGATTAATAATCTCATAAAAAATAGCAAGTCTTAATGTCTTTACTGGGTCCATGAAAAGGCCGGAAAGCCCAATAAAAGCGACAAAACTGACAAAGGCACCAACAGGACGCGGAGCTGCTTGGGCCTCCTGCTCTGCGGTTTTTGTTAATTTTTAACAGAACACATTCAACAGAGAGGAAGCTGCGGATCCGAGTCTCCCGCAGAAACTAGACCTGCAGTTTGGGGAAAAGGTCACACGTGGGTCACTGAAGGTTTCAAATCTAGTGTTGTGGGTTTAGATAACATACTGGATGCGGATTCTTTCTGCAGTTAGTTTGGACACATGGTTTGCCTGAACGCAAATAGAACGGGAAACAGTTGACCCGGTGTATTGTGCCGTCATATGTCGGCATATGACGGCACAATTCCATATTCCATATTCCAGCATTTCAACGAACTCAATTTGCTGCTTTTGGCACCCGACACTTGAAATGTAGCAATATCCCTTTGGACAAATTCTCTAGGAGGACGGCGCGCGCTCTCACTGAATAAGAGACACAGAATTGTTGCGTGTCACAGGAGGCGGCGTCGAGCTTATTTAAGGTTCAGGATGAGTTTGGGCTCGAGTTCTTGTGTTCTCGTGTGGGAGGAATCTTCATTGATACAACCAAGTAGATGCATTTCTATATTTAACTCATGAGTCAAGCAGAAGAAACCGATTCCCCTCCAAACGTTGGCCGCGTGCAAATACATCTTCCGGTTATTCAGGTGCGTTTTTCACGTCTCTCCTTTGAGGCAAAACGGCCCTCTAACCGCTTCGGGCTGCGTTTATACTGCTGTGAAGCAAGATTTTTTTTGGTGTAAATAAAAAAACACAGTGTGTCTGCAGCGTCGCTCAAAGCGTCCTGCGGCTCCGGGGCCTGCAGGGCCGTTAAAAATGGTGACGCGTTACCGCAATGCGAAACCGCTTTTTACGCACGGCTCTTTCAGGCCCACGCCGCCGCGCAGGTGATGCTGGTTGTTGCGGCTGCAAAATCGATATTGAGCCAAAATTCCACCCTTCTCGGTTGCAACAGTGTGCAGCTCTTCGCCACCCCCACAGCTATACAAACAAACAACACGGACACCATGAGGCCTATCTCCATCTGGAGCCTGCCATTCATTCATTGAGAAAACAACGAGTCATCTCTGGAACCTATAGTGGTCGGTAATTATTAAGAATTTCATGTTGCCATGAAAATGGTATTTTATCATCACGGTTCTTGATTTGTATTCCTCGCGTCGTGGTGCAGCCACCCAGAGAGCCACAGCTTCACCTCGGAGCTGCTTTCATTCACAGTCACCTTCCTGCTGGATACATCTGTTGGCTGACGCTCCCTCCCACTCGCACCAAAATGTGACATAAAGATGATTAAAGTGCGGCGCTTTATCTGCGTTAGCCCCGCCGCATAGTAACCCCAGCGTGTTTGTAAAGTTCTAGCTGACTATCTGTCTTTTTCTTTGTCACATGTGAGCTTTATTATAACATATTTGGGTTTTAATGTGGATAAAATGCTTTTGGAAACACGTTGCCAACCTTCAGATAGCAAGTCCAACTTCAGTGGATAAACAAAGCCTGTAGCGCACCGCTTAAACCCGACGCAGTAACAGATAGTTTAACAGGAAAGGAAAATACAGAATTCTCAAATTCTGTGCGTTTTTAGAGCTGCTATTCATACGCGGCACAAGAAGAAGAGGAGGAAAATGGCGGCGAAAGGAACCGAAGAAAAGAGCAGCAGCAGCTCCCCTCTAGCAACGCGCCATGAAGAAATGCAATAAATTCCTTGTTGTTTTATGAAAATTTACAACTTTGTGATACAAGTTTATGAGTGGCCGCGCGCGGGGATTGGCCGACGGGCTGGTCATGTGGACGCGCTTAACGTGAACATGAACTTTTTATGATTTCCCAAGTGGCTATATTGCTGCTGCTGCACTCCGCTCCGGCCCGAGCAGCCCGCCTCTCCTCTCCTCGCTCTGGCCGCCGTGCTCGCGAGGCGCCGCGGCGGAGCGGGTGAGCGGAGCCGGGCTAACCGGCGAGGAAATTAACGCCTGGCTGTAATTAAACGGACTGGTTAATGAGGATACTAGTTGCGACCGAGGAAACATGCACGAGGAGACGCTGACAACAACCCCCCCCCCCTCCCCTCCCCTCCTGCTCTTCCTTCTCCGCTATGGCTCCGCGCTCTCCGTCTGGTCGCTCGTGCTGCTGAATCGGCGGACCCGAGCTCGGGACGGTTCCGCTGCAATGAGGCGAAAAGGGGGCCGCGCCGCAACACCGAACCCGGAAAGGAACATCCCGGAGATGACCTCATTATTATTTATTTCTAATTTGACATTTTGTTTAATTTCTAACTTGTCACCGCGATAAGGAGGATGATGATAGGCTACGGGAGGTGATGAAGATGACAGCGGTGTTTTGACGACTGGGTGACAACGGGGGGGGGGGGGGGGGGGGGGGGGGGGGGGGGGGGGTGGGCGTCCTTGTCCTTCTAATCCTCACCCCCGCGCCGCCACCCCCTCCATCCAATTATCATCCATCCATCCGGTCTGCACGCGGTGTAGGGCTGTCTCGTGCCATTCCGGGGCACCCCGGCTGCCTGCGCGCGGGACGCCGAGATGTGAGCCGCAGGTGTGTGTGGGGGCTCGTGACGGATGATCAACAAACGGTAAGAGCCGCCCGTGCACGTTCCTCCTCTTGGCAGCTCCCCTCTTTGCGCGCGCTGCTGCATGCGCATTGTTGAAGCCTCAGAACAAGTCGAGCCGCAGTGCTTTTATTTTTTTAACGTGATATCTGCTGCTTCTGGTTTGCACATTAACGTTACAAACGAGGTGTTACTTGTCCATCTCAGGTTAGGGCGCTTCCTTGCCGGATCTGGCTCTGCGGTGAGCCACCCAGATGGATCGGCTCTGTAAATGGGATTATCCGCGGAAGAGCCATTCATCTGTTAGAACTCGGCTGGTTTGGGATCCGGAAGATTAGCTGCTCTCTTGTGTTTGTCTTTTTGTTGTTGCCCCGAGCCGTTGACGGTGAACGGAGGGAGGGGGTAGTTTAGAGAGCGAGGCTGGCTTTGGTGTGAGGGCAGGTGTGCTGGATTTGTTAAATCCTCATTTTGAATATGCATTTTGAAAGGGAGAGCCTTTTTGTTGTATGTATTTACATTCATTCATAATTGTTAATTATAGTTCCTGTATTTCTCCCTGTGTTTCTAAATGTTGTATTTGTGGTCGCGGTGTTTGAATTGTTTCACTTCCAGATCTTAGTGGAAGAGCTTCCAGGTTTCAGCTGATTGACAGCCTGTGTGTGTGTGTGTGTGTGTGTGTGTGTGTGTGTGTGTGTGTGTGTGTGTGTGTGTGTGTGTGTGTGTGTGTGTGTGCGTGTGTGTGTGTGTGAGACACAGGAATGTCTCTGTTCGTCCAGCCCACTTTTATGACTTTGTCTCCCTTCTCATTTCCTCCCTGCGGTGGGAGGGCTGTTTCTTTTTCTTCTTTATTTTTTTTTGTCTACACCTAACCCGCCAGGACACCGCCCAACCCCCACCCCCCCCCCCCCCCCCCCACACACACACAGACACACACACACACTCACAAACACATCTGCGGTACGGTCTGTCTTGTCTTTGGTCTCCAATTTGTTGCTGTCTCAAATATCAAACACCTTGAAATTTGTTTGATATTTGGATGAACCCCCCCCCCCCCCCCCACACACACACACACACACATCTGAAAATAATTTCTCATTCTTTGGATACAGTTATAAATGCTCCATGCTCTGCTGCATGTCAGTTCATTTTGGAAGTCTGCATATTGTTTCTATGACTGTATTGGCTCTCTAACTCCAGTCCACTAGTGAACCATGAAGCTAACAACAGGCTAACAACAGGCTAACATCAGGCTAACATCAGGCGAATAAGAACAACCGGATGTCTAACAACTTCATTAATTTTATTTTATTATTCAAACTTTACTGTTTGTTATAAAACGTTTACATTTTAATTTTAAAATGAGTTTGTAATTATTAAAACTATACTGTTGGTTATGAGACTTTCATTGTAATCGCCTTTTTTAAAATGCCATTATTATTGAAGCTCCTCTGTTAATAGACTATTTGAACTTCCGTGTTCATGTGTATAGTTTGACATTGTTTCTCATCGGAGATGAGCTGCGGTTGGTCTGTGCGAGTGTGACGTGGACACAAAGACGGTAGAAAAGCTGAGACATTTCGTAGCTTTATTCGTGTTTTTTTACGAAGGCATTCATAACACATAGACATTTCGACCAAATATCTGAATTCAATATTCTATATCCGCTGACCTCGCTCACCCTGGAGGCGAACACAGACACACGTTGACGCCGAATGTCAGAGACACCTCGAACTGGAAAGAGCTTTTATTTCAGGAGGTATAGCCTTTGATGGCGCAGAGGAAACTATACTTTACAGTATGCATTTGAAAGCAACACAGACACGTCTCTTTGTCTCTGAACCAATGAATCAAGTTATCAGCGCTTATAAAGGAAGCACTGTGGCGTTATGTGGCCATCTACATTTCCCAAAATATTATTATTGGCTTTGTATTTTCTTATAATTAATTCAGGATTAGAAGCATATTAATACTGCGACCATTTCATCTGTAGAGCTCTGGATCCGTGACATGTTCTGTTTACGTCAAATGCGCAAATATGGACGAGGGTCATGCTTTGTTGTCGTCTACTTGTGATGCAAGTCGATCTGTACCGATAATATCAATGTGCATGCGTGTATATGAATGAAAAAAAGTTTTGTACAAATGCTTATATAAATAAAGTCATGAACTTGATTTGAGCCCCATGACCGTGAATATAGCCCGGAACAAGGAGCCGATAGTGAGGATATTATATTTTGAATATAAATAGTTATCATATAACAGTTATTTATACTGACAACAATAAGTATCCCTTCTACTGCAGTAAAGCAAACACCAACACCTGCGGTAAATGGCTGCATTGCAAAGAATTATAGATTGTGTTTATGTGGCGGACCAGGACCAGTAGATCCTCTGGAAGAAGAGTTATGCTCATAAATTTATATTTACAAATGAAGTTTTCACATTGAATAAAACACATACATTTAAGCCGATATTAGAATCATAAATCTGTGGCCGAACAGAGCGGGCTCTTTGTTCCTTCTCCTCCCGTTCTTTTAAATACGAGGCGATCTAACAGAGAGATGTTTGTGCTGCGGTAATGAAGGATGTTATGAACATAACGTTCATGAACATCAATTTCATAAACCATACTTAATACCACGAGCGGATTGCGTAAAGCCTAGAGCGCTATATAAATATACTTTACATGGCACATCTGGCACCAGTTGAAAAACATTTTGTCTTCTAAACAGCATGCAAAATATGAGATATAAATATAGTCATATGTTGAGGAAACCAGGCTTGCACATATAAACTTGTGCAGCTCCAGAAGCTGCAGGAGCGGTCACACACACACACACCCACACACACACACACACCCACACACACACACACACACACACACACACACACACACACACACACACACACACACACACACACACACACACACACACACACACACACACACACACACACACACACTCTGACCCGACCGGGACGGCCGCTGCAGATCGGGCCCCAGCGCGCTCCTGCAAGACGCTCTGGTGCCATCTAGCGTCCCGTTGTCGACAGTACCGCACATTCCCAAACACACAAAGACTTCGTCCTCTGGGTAACACACACTGGTCAAAGACACTCACACGCGCTGCTCCCCGGAGTTGATGCTATACGCGTCTCTATCGCAGTTCAAATGTGTGATGTGCTGTTGGCTACATGTGTGTGAGTGTCTGTTGACGAGCTGTTGACTTCACTATTTTTATGGTCCTCTTTGGAATGAAAGCAGACATGACGAGAGGCAGGGAGCGCGAGCATGTGCGCGCGCTCCCTGCCTGTCGTGTGCGTGCACAATTCAGTCTTTTGTCTCGCTGGCTGCGGGCTTCTCTCATGTCTTTGATGTAAACGCAGGGACAGATTTGTGGCATCTCTCTCTTTCTCTCTGCCAGGTTAGGCCTCACTGGTGAATGAGGCGTGGAGAAATCCATGCACGCGCAAAAACACACGCACACGTTGTGACCAAGGAAACAGAAGCTTTTTTTCCTACTGATTGGTCAGGGTCCCTGTTTCGATCAACAAAGGCAAACATAATAACTCGTCCTTGCTCTGTGATTTCATCAACTTTTACTGGCTCGCTCTTCTGCATATCTGCTGTGTAACCTATGCGTCCAGGTGTGTGTGTGTGTGTGTGTGTGTGTGTGTGTGTGTGTGTGTGTGTGTGTGTGTGTGTGTGTCTGTGTGTGATCATTTGAAAAACCCTTGTGGAGGGAAGGCTGGGGGAGGGGGGGCGGGGGGTAGAAAATAATCCACGGTGTTGCTTCTGATTTATGACTCTAGCATCATATGACTTTAATCCGGCATTCAAAATCAACTTCAGTGCATTAAATCAACACCCCCCCCCTCCATAGTATCAGAGGGGGAATTCCACACAGCCATTCAGCTGAGTGCAAACGATTCAAATGCACCACCATGTTCACACCACGTCAAATACACTTTGGTAATATTGTTGTACATAGAAACACTGTGCAGGCTGTAATAGATGAGCGTTTTAACATTTACTAATAGTACTATAATAATAATAATAATAATAATAATAATAATAATGACAATCATCTAAGATGTATCCCTTTTTAAATTATATTTAAAAATACAATAGAAACAAAATTGAAAATTAAATTAATGAGTAACGTGTGTGATGACGTGCATGTGCGCGTGTTCCTTATTTAGCAGACGTTTAAACTTTTTATTTTATTTTAGAGCAAAGCAAGCAGCCCTCCCCGTGATGCTGCATTCATCCGTCCGTTAATCTTTAACTCGTCCCCGGACCCCCTTGGCGTGGCCGAGGGCTCGCGTCCACCGGTAACAGTTCGGTGAGCTGACCCAGAGCACGAGCTCACGGCTCCGTGAAGGACGCAGCCAGCCGGCTCGCGCTGCCCTGAAACGATCTTACACTGGAAAACACACACACACACAAAAAGCAGCAGTGAAGCGGTTTCTCTCGGTTTGTTATTAACTCGCAGGAGAGGTCGGTCAGCGAACAAACACACTGTTTCCTGAGCTAGAACTGGCATGAAGTGAACCTGTAAAGTGAGACAGAAATATTAGAGGTAAAGTCCTAATTTCTCTCTTCCTCCAACACGAACCAACGGTGAATCCAGCTGCTAATGTACAGCACAGCCTGTTTTAAAATATTTAAACTGTGGAACAGAATCCACAATAGAACATACTAATTATGCAATTAAAAAAAAAAATTCCTCCATCACCTGCTGATAAAAGTCTGATTATCTTTTACGTGCTGTGAGTTTTTAAATGGGTTTGAGGATAAAATAATGATAATAATGAATACAATATAAGAGTATTATGTAGTATGCATGTGACGAAAATATAAAATGAGAAATAAACTTGCGTTATTTTTTTAAATCTTATAGCAGGATTCAGACCTGCAGGGATGTTTAAAACATGTTCCATCTTACTTGCCTTGAAATGAAGTTCCCATCTATAAAAAAAGAAATATATATTTTTTAAAGTGAGTCAATGAAATAAATCGCGAATGTTTAATTTCATAGACAGTTAATTTTTTCACAACGCTTTTTACTGAGTGAATTGCCGGCGCTTTGAGCATTGCAGCGGCTGAAATGAACCACAGATGAACTGTACAGTGATCGTGTGCATGTGTGTGTGCACGCGCGTTCCTTGTGTGCAGCATGGCACATGTGTTCATCTGCTGTTTGCTGCGGGCCTGTTTTTCACTTCGTCGCCATTCCTCGGACTTTACAAGGAGTCATAAACGGCCATAAAGCCATAAAAGTCCTGAGGTCTCACACACACACGTACACACACACGCACACACGCACACGGACAGACACATACGCGCGCGCAGAGCCATAAAGCTATAAAGCAGCAGTCTTACTCCTTCAGCTTTAATTGTCGATAATCTCTGAAGTTTCTGAGATTCCTGGAGTTCCTTCAGCAGCTCTTAACTGTTTCCACTGCAGCGCAATATCAGCTCCACCGCTCGGGTTTCCCGCGGCTTGAAACGCGCGTCCGTTATCAAATGTTTTTTAAAAACCTGCACTTTCTCAACCGTTTCATTATTATCATTATAATAATAATAGTTATTATTATTATTATAATTACTGTTCGTAGTAGTATTTTCCTAATTTTGGTTAACTGTCTCCCAGTCGGAAAAACATTCCAGAATATCATAATTGTTCAGTTTTATTTTCACCGATCGAGCAGGCCTATTACTATAGAATATTATAATTATTGACATTCTTATTATTATTATTATTAGTAGTAGTAGTAGTAGTAGTAGTAGCCTAGTAGTAGTAATTGCCGTATTGCCATTGTCGCTTAGGTAGCCGTTGCTGCTAGTATTCCGAATAATATAACAAAAAATATTAATGAATCCAATTTCCTTTTTTGTAATTCTCGTATATCACCTAAAAAAATGTAAATTAAACTAACGTGAGCAAAATCTCCTAGATTTCAGTCCTATCATGGACCATTCAACGCTTTTTTCCTGACGGCAGTCGTTAAAAAAGCTTTTCTAAAGAATGATCTTTAAGCGCTCCGAACACACTGTACAGCGACGTGGAGCCCGGTTCAAACCTGGGTTAACCACGGCGAGTTTATCTACACAAAGAAACCCGCAAATAAGGACGAAAACACAACGCATTGGAAAGTTTGGGCGCGTGAGAGAAGGCGTGACTGTCTCCCTTTAACGTATGTCTTTCTAAAAGGCATTTATGTGTCTCTCCCTCACATTAGCTGCTGCTTCCAACCGGACATGGCTCCGAGTTTCCCCATTTGTACCAAACAGTTTCCAGTCTCGTTTCCGTTCCTCTCTCTCTCTCGGGCCGTTTGGTGGCGTTTGCCGGCCCGCTTCTCCCAAACTGTCCGCTACACACCTGCAAAGACAGAAACAACAACCGCTCAGTACAGCTAGCTTCAGTACCACCGAGCATGTAGGCTAAGCATACTGAATGGCTATATGTGAAGGCAGTCAATCACATAATATGGCAGGAGTAAATAGTTTACCATGCTGCCTTCAAGTTCCGCTGAATGAAGCAGTCACATGAGCCTAATAGCCACATAGCCTATAACTCTATAGTAGTAGCCGCTGCTGCTAAAAGTTAAGCTAACATTTAGCTTTTCTAATAGGTCCTATAGAGTACACTATACGTAGACTCACTAATGTGTTAACATACGTCATTATAGCTAACGGTGCTAGCTTAATTCTGCCTGTTATTAACGTTATGAATTAAACACTGATCATTAAATACGCGTCACTTACAATGTTGTATGCCAGGCTTTAGTGTTTAAAAAATAAATACAAACCTCTAAGCCTATATCATGTGTCATAATTCTATATACTGACAAAATAAGCTTATTCGTAATGTTAACAACTCAATGGCAACACTCATTGATACATTATATGAAATGATGCACCTGTTATCAACGTGAATGTGCCACGTTGGATTTTTTAAACGTTGGGCTGACATTAATCAAAAACAGCTTATATGGCCTTTAGTAGTTAACAAGCCTCGGCCTGCTTAGCAAGTGTTATAAAACTCCATTATGGAGTATTTGTTAAAGGTATACTTGAACCCCACCTGCTCAGGCCTGTCACTAATTTACGCTGAGTAATTCAACACGTGAACTCAACATGTAAACACGTTATCAGCACAATGTCTTGTTTTTAGACAGACTCAGTTGCACAGATACACGGATGAATATGAATATGTCAGAAAGACATAATTGTCCCTCCAGACTGCCGTGCACCACTAAGGTTTGTTTTTTTCTTCTTTATTATAAGCTCACGTTAGAAACGGTGCAGCGCGCAGGCTGTGGATGTAATAATATATTACCGTCCTGGTGTGTGTGTCCCAGGCTGAAGCCATGCCGACTGTTAGTGCTCATTAATGATTAAACCACAGTCGGCCCCAAACACAATGCTGCTGCTTCCCGTTCCCACAAAGCGGAGAGGAAGCGGAGCGTCCTGCCTGGAGAGAGAGAGAAAGAGAGAGGGAGAGAAAGAGCGAGAGAGAGAGAGAGAGAGAGAGAGAGAGAGAGAGAGAGAGAGAGAGGGGGGGGGGGGGGAGAGAGAGAGGGAGCGAAAGAGCGAGAGAGAGAGAGAGGGGGGGAGAGAGACAGAGAGAGAGGGAGAGAGAGAGGGAGAGAGAGAGAGAGAGAGAGAGGGGGGAGAGAGAGAGAGAGGGAGGGAGGGAGAGAGAGAGAGAGGGAGGGAGAGAGAGAGAGAGAGAGAGAGAGAGAGAGAGAGAGAGAGAGAGAGCGCGCGAGAGAGAGAGAGAGAGAGAGAGAGAGAGAGGGAGAGAGAGAGACAGAGAGAGAGAGAGGTCAAAATGAGAGTTAAAAAGCGAGATTCCCCCAACTGTCTGCGTGATCCTCCACAGAAAGCGAAAGTCGAGGATTAAAGTTATTATCGGTCTCCCTCTGAACAGTGTTCCTTTAAAAGAGAGAGAGAGGGGACATGGAGGAATGGATGGGGCGGGAGGGTGAAGTAAGAGTAAAAATAGAGTCTTTGTCTCTATTTGTCAGTCGGACTGTCTGCAGTTTGGCCAGGCAGACAAGTCAGAGCCTGTAGGGGAAACACAGAGAGGGAGATTTATTTGTGGCTGCGGTTATTTTACGACCTCAGCGACACATATTCCGTCTGTAAGTGCGAATGAAAAGCAGGCCGACTTAGCTTTTCTGTTGTTGCTGCTGTTTAAAGAGTTCCCTCTTATATTTCCCTCTTATAATCACAAGAAAACATAAAACAGATGCATTGGGGCAGATTTGTCTCATAATTGTGTACGTCAAAAGCACGAAGCATAGTCAAGATGTGTGTGTGTGTGTGTGTGTGTGTGTATGTGTGTGTGTGTGTGTGTGTGTGAGAGAGAGAGAGAGAGAGAGAGTGCGTGTGTTTCTGCTGTTTCTTGACACGTTTTATTTATTACGCTGCTTTTGAGTTTATAAAACTCTAAATAGCCACAAGTCTGATGCATATAGCCCTTATGAATAAATCGATTTACTTTTGGCATAACATTTAAGGTTATCCTATCATGTACAATGTTGGTTAAAACGTTTGAAATACTAACAAAACAAAAAATACAAAAAAGGACCAAGGTCAAGGACCAATTGATACAAAATCATTTTGATTATTTTACATGATCACTAATTATTTTTCAGAGCTATTACATAACGTTTATACAGCTTTTTTAATTGCATACGTACTTTTTTATTCTGTTTCTGTTCATCTCTTTGCAATACCTTGATGAATCTAGGCCTTTAGACAAATATATAATTAATAATATTAAATATGATGTATTTATTTAATTAATGGTTGCGGTAATAAGATATAATATATGAATGTAAGTTTGTTTTTCTTTCCTATGGCTGTAGTGTGTACCAGTAGTTAGACTCATGAGCCATTTGTATAAATATATTTCACCTGAATATATATGACCCCATGGAAAGAGTTTCAGGCGCGAGTCTCTAATCAGTGTCAAGAAAACGGGAAAAATTGGGGAAACTTCGAGCCTGTTTTCTTTCTTCCTCTCCTGTTTTTGTTTTTTTTACAATTTCAGCCCTAATCAGTGTCACAGAAGAAGACAAATAATAATTCATGGCGGGCACTGATCAAACCGCAACCGACTCCTGCGGAACACAACTGGAGCACTTTGGTTTTAATTATCTACAGACACCGCAGCTCGGAACTAACGCACTATGTCACTCGCACGCGGAGAACGGGGCAGAAGAGCGTCATCCGGGTCATCTCCCATCAATAAAACATCAACAGCTATCAGATTATGTTCAGAAAATCCCCTCCACGTATCAATTAGCCTGCTGGTCCGATAGAGAGAATAACTGCGAAGAAAAGGCCCGCGGTAAGCAGAGGACACACACGCACACACACTGACCGGCGTGGGAGGCATAAATCCACCCACCGACCCAAATATACCAATTACAAATCTACAAACACCTCAATTATAGACGTGGATGGCCCACATTATGTAGGATAACGCACACACACACACGCACACACGCGGGACCACACGTGACTTGGTGCACGCGGCTCCCGGCTGTGATTTACGCTCGCCAAATTCATTTTAATACGGTCGGTATTATCTGCAAAGCGCCGGGAATATGTTTTATTGTTCGGTTGCCTCCGGTGGTGGTGGAGGTGCAGCGGCAGCAGCAACCCGTCCCCTCGGTGGGAGGGCTGCGCGTGCGTGTACGCGAGTGAGCCGCTCTTTTTTTTTTATGGGTCCAACAACAGACGGAGGAGGACACGCGGGGCGAGAAAAAGAATCAATTTTACGCGCCGAGGATTCCGGTGTGATTGCGCAATCTCACCGGGAACCAGAGGGGGAGATGAGAAAGAGGGGATGAGAATTAGAAAGAGAGCGAGGGAGTGAATGATGAAAATAGGAAAGATGAGAGGTGGTGGTTGATGGGAAAGAGGGGGGTGGGGGGGATCGTGGTGTGTCTCCCCCCCCCCCCCCCCCCCGCTTCTTCTTCTCTCCAACGAAAGGAAAAGGGGCGAACGAATGCCAGGCACGGAAGCCTCCCATTGGTCAGTCTGAGGTCAGCTGGTCTCTGCCTCCCCCCTTTACACCCCGTCTTCTTCACGCACACACACACACAGACCCCCCCCCCCCCCCCCCCACACTTGCTCTCTCTCTCTCTCTCTCCCACTCTGTCCCACACTGGCACTCAGATGCCCCCCCCCCCCTTCCTCTCCTCTCACCCTCACCCGCCTCACCCCACTCCTCCCAATCTGCGATAAACTAAGTGATAGCAGCAGCCCGTCGGACTGTCGGCTATAAAACACAACAAATCATAAAGTGCAGGCAGGGGAAGGCAGAGGAAGGAGGACGGGAGGGAGAACCGTTAGCCGTTAGCCCTTAGCCTCTTCTACTCCTCCTTCTTCTTCTTCTTCTTCTTCATCATCGCGTGAACGTTGTTGTTGTGTTTGTTCCGTGCCCTCCTGTCCTCCCCTCTCCTCTCCTCTCTCTTCTCCTCCTTCTTCTTCTCCCGTCCTACTTTCTCCCGATGAGTTCCTATTTCGTCAACTCCACTTTCCCGGTAACGCTACCGGGAACGGGTGCCGGCGGGCAGGCGGCGGAGTCGTTCCTGGGTCAGATCCCGCTCTACTCGTCGGGATACGCCGCCGACCATCCGCTCCGGCACTACTCGGGGGCAGCAGCCGTCACCGCCGCCGCCGCCGCCGTGGCATACGGCGCGAGCGGCGGCGTGCACCAGGAGAAACCGTACTCGGCGTCCACCTACTACCAGCAGGCAGCGAACGGAGCGTATGGCGGGCACCGGGTGGCGCAAGGGGTCGGCGTAGGGGCCGGAGCCGGCGCTTGCGATTACGCAGCGGCGGCGGCAGCCGCGGCTGCTGCGGCCACGAGCTTTTACCGGGACAAGGAGCACGCCTGCAGCCTGGAGGAGCACCAGCTCGCGCTGAGCCAGGAGGGCATGCACCGTAAAGCGGAGTGCGCGGGGCTGAGTGGGAAAGGGATGTTCGGCGAAACGATGGACGACAAGTCGTCCGCCCCCATTTATCCGTGGATGCAGCGGATGAACTCGTGCAACGGTGAGTGTCTTCTTCTTCCTTTTCCTCCACTTGTTTCGTGCATATTTTATGACCCCCCCCCCCCCCGTCATAAAGCTGACGATCGCTTCCTCTGTCAAGCCGCTCCGCTGTCTTCCCCTTCTCCCTCCCCTCCTCTCCCAGTAGCTGCTTTATGAGCACCGTTTGTCGGACTGTCAGTCAGTCATGTCCTCGGTATTTTATTGTCTGTCATAAAGCGGGTTTGTTTGGGTTGGAGCTCCTGTTACTGTATGTGACCCGCTGACCGACGCCGCTACCGAGCAGGGGGGGGGGGGGGGGGGGAGGGGGTGAGAAAGTTAGCGAGGAAACGCCTGTCAGGGAGTGTTGTGGTTAAAAACAATGAACAGATAGAAAGATAGACACAGATGAATCTCTACGTGTCAGTTATCTCCGCTTTTCAACAGTCTCCGTCTCATTTGTTTTATTTCAATTATTGAACATGTAGTCTGCGTTTACTAACAAGGGGAAATTAAGAAGATTATTTAGCATATTTTAAAGACAAGATATGTTATATATATATTATATATATATATTGTTTTAACTTTGTGTATCCCGCTACTGATACAGGAAGCTCCTGCTGTCATTTTGCATCCCAACTTCTCTTCTGTTATCTCACATGGAGCCTGTACTGTAATTCACAACCGAACAGATGAGATATTAAAACCACCTGAATTAAACAGCACGTGTGACATTGTCGGTGTTTGGGACACATACGGCAAAACCGAGCGTCTTCGTGGAAACAGAAACAAAAGCGGGCCTGTTGAGAGTGTACAGTGAGTAATGGTGGACGATGCGGGGCTACTGTTGTACAAAGCCCTGCAGGACACTACGAGTTATGACAAATGAGATGGAAACAAGAAAGAGCTGCAAAGAAATACATAAGGAATACAAAAATAAAAAACGAGCCGCGAGTGACAGTTAAAGATGTAAATGACAACTTTGAGAGAGAACGCAGAAACCTGCTCCTCCATAATCCCATGTTTTTATTTATATATGCATATTTAGATAGATATTCGGTCTGAGCAGCGAGCGGTTTTCCATCCGTGCTCTGCCTACCGGATCGATACTGAAACTGAAGCTGCTAAACTGACAACATGGCGATTTGTTTACCACCGGGGGCCAAGTAAGTGCAGATCAGAAGAGACAAGAGCCGGGGAAGCTGATCCTCTCTGGGGGGAATACCCTCTGAAACATCATCGTTAGTCTTACCTTTTACTATTATTATTTATATATATATAAAACATATCGTTGTCTTTAAAAGATGCTAAATAATCTTCTTAATTTTCCCTTGTCAGTAAACGCAGACTATATATATATATATATTATAGTATGGGCTGGAAAAAGGGAACAACGCGTCTCTTTCTCCTCCGCTGAATGGAAGCTGATATTCACCAGCAGCGAAGTTAAAACGTAATTAGTTTGATCAATAAACTGGTTGTATTTTTCTCAGGGCGTTTTGTTTTGGTTCCACATCAACTTAAAATTCATAATTCTAAGTGTCACTATATCTAATATTTCACTGACGAGATGTGTGGTTTGTCTGTGCCCTGCTGGATGCCATTCTAACTGTGTTGGTTCCGAGCTGCTCGGTGGAGCAGAATACATTAAATTAAACAACGGACATTAGACCAATGAGGTTATCAGACAAAAAAAGACGCAGTCAGTCTTCCTCGCTCACCAGATACAGATTTGTTATTCATTCGGTTAAAGTGTAACTTTCTGTCCTCCATCCCGTCGCAGGAACCTTCGGCAGCCCTGGGAGGCGCGGGCGGCAAACGTACACGCGCTACCAGACACTCGAGCTGGAGAAGGAGTTCCACTTCAACCGGTACCTCACGCGGCGGCGGCGGATCGAGATCGCGCACGCGCTCTGCCTCACGGAGCGGCAGATCAAGATCTGGTTCCAGAACCGGCGGATGAAGTGGAAGAAGGAGAACAAGCTGATCAACTCATCCTCGTCCTCGTCCTCCTCTTCCTCCACGGTGAACGGCGCGGAGGAAGAAGAGAAACGGACGGAGTGACAGAGGGGAAAAAAGACTGATGGAAGGCACATGAAAGAGGAAGATGGAAGGAAAAGACATGCTCCCTTCCCCGACTCGAAGTTCGTCCAGACACGTGTCTGATGTGAAAACTCTGGGAGAAATAAACGTAGCCTGCATATTATTTTATTTTATTTTATTTTTTTACCTCAGCAGGGGTGAAGCACGTGCAAGAGATCCTTCTCTTGGTTGGGGAGAGAGGATTACTTTTTCTGGGATCGGTGTGGTCTGAAAATTGGGACGTAATTTGTAAAAGAGTCTTGTGGAAAGGACAGATAAGTAAGAGATGAGCGAACTGAAAGGGAGAGAGGTGGGGCATCCAGTGTATTTGAAATACAGTAAATAAGTAACCCGCCACCCAACTGTGACAAACTGTGTAAATACACCGTCTCTTGTTGCATTCCAAGAAAAGCCGCCCGACTTCTTATTGTACTTAGTTTTAATTCTCTTCAAAAATATACTTCCTGTCTGCCAGGCACTTGTTTTTGGAAGCTTTAGGACCGCACCGATTATTACTATTGTTATTATTGTTTTTATTATATTTTGTAAAAGTGTTGTATTATACGCGCAGACACGTTCAGACACGCGCCGACGTGGCAGAGGACGAGCTATTTGAGAAGTGTATATGTCATAAGGTGTTCATATTTAAACTGTATATAGAAACAAGCGAGGCGGGAAAGGAGAACCACCTTGCACGGTGGAATGTCATTTTGGGGTTAGGGGCCAGGGGTAATTTAACCTTTCCAGGGGTTTTCCAGTATAGAGAGGGGGGGGGGGGGGTGTTAACCTGATGTTATTCTCCAGACTACCTAAAAAAAACTTCAGGAAAGTGTATATTTTATGGATTTCTACATTGTTTATGTTAGTGTTTTTGTCAAGTAACTACGTATACTACCTATGAGAAATGTTCAATAAAATGTAAAGTATGTATTGGGAGAGATTCTTCTTATTGATCGATTAAAACGTGAACGAATAGCTCCGCGTCGAAAGCCATCATTGACAAGCGGAGACTGTTCTATTTGATGATTTAGTGCGCTGCTTACTCGCGCGCTCGAAGAATCATAAACCTTTGTACCCTCTATACTTAAATCGTGCGCGCGCGAGGCGGGACTCAGGGGGGGGGGTGAGGCCAAAGCAGCGCACGCGGTTGTCCGGATGGGGAAGTGACAAGGAGCGCGAGCTACACTGGTGATGGCGGAGCCGAGCTAATTGATGACCAGACCCAGGGAGAGAAAGTTGACCTGTCCTCGAGGCGACCGGCCAGACACGTCACACACACACACACACACACACACACACACACACACACACACACACACACACACACACACACACTTAAGCCAGACAAAGTGGACAATGTCCTTGCGACCCTTTCAACTGCGTGTCCCCTGAGTGACCGGCGCGCGGGTTCGATCTCTCGGCAGCGCAGAGACTTGGGTTTCAAACATGCACGCGCTTCAACTCAAAAACGATTCTGTTTTTATTTCTAAAAATAGCTTATCCCGTGCGAATGAATGCCATTTTTTACAAATAAAAAACAACATGAACACGCACAGTAACAGTGGTAGTAAACAGGAAACCAGTCACTGACAACCATACTTTATATTAATAAGTCAACTGATCAAACATATTGTAATTCATGAAATACTACTCTAATGTATACACATTTAGTTATAAAAAGCATAATCAGTGTGCATCACTAAATTAATATGCTGTCAAGAGAGGACATATTGTTTTATGTTTGTATGAGTTTTTTACTCAATCTTTCTGTTTTCTTTAAAAAAATATTATAATTAATATGCTATTTGTATATTGTATAAACATCTGCTGTAAACCTCCAGCTCACTACTTGTTGTCCTGACTATACTGAGTTGTAGAAGGTCTTTAGTCTGCTAATAAACGCGTGTTCAGTCGAAGAACATGCTGAGGCATAGGTTTGTTAATGAACAATTAATAACAATACAAGTTTAGATTGATGAATTATTTCAGTCCAACAAGCTTTGAAAATCACTGCGAGAATCAATTCAGACAAAATAAAAACAGAGCGAGCGCCGAATGTCCCCACAATATCAAGTTATTAAGCTCGTGTCACAGGCTGGATCTGCCTCGTTTTATGCTTGTACGTCTATGTCTCCTTCTTTGGCTCGGAGCACCCCAGGGTCGGTGGTTCGATTCCCACACAGTACAAATGTGTTCGGGGGGAAATGCAGGCCGACAGATGTTCCATGTTAAACGCATTGGGAATGGTTTCACTGTGACACCGAGGGGGCTCGTGTGACACACCGATTGCAGACCTCTTTGTTTTGTCTACGCTTCACTCCCGCAATTAGGTTTTTGGGGGAGTTTTGAAAAGCACATTTGTGTCATGCTGTGACTTTCTTTCAATAAGAGTTTCAACAAATGTGCGAAATTTCAACTTCAGTGAAATGATGAAATCCTGCAATTACGGGGGCGTCTCAACAGCATCTCAACATGTGGAAACGAAGATTTAGAGTACAGATTGCAGTGGATTTGTGCTATACATGACAGAATGTCTGCTATTTACAGGATGATAATAACCAATGTGCGCGGAGGCAGATCCACATGGCTCCAGCTAGAGCACCTTGCTCCACTAACATTTTAAATCCCGAATCCTGACCGTCCTCACAAAACGACACCAAAATAAAAGAAACGCAGGAGTGGCCCAGAAATGGGAAATAGCATCCAACACAAGAGCTAAATGTTCTGTTAGTTTAGAAATTGTATATGTAAAAAATAATAATATAAATAAATGATGACCCTTATCTGAAGCTGTGGAATTGTTTGGGACCAAAGTGGTCAGCGAGTTGTTTCACGGCGCAAATATTTAGTGTAGTGTAGAAATCTAAATATATCGAGAGGAGTGTGTTCTGGGGTGTGTGCCAACTGGGTCAGTGCCTCTCCTCTTCCTCCTCTTCCTCCTCATCATCGTCCCTGCGGCTTGCACGCCATTTCTGGCACACGTTGATTTCTGTGCTGATCTCCAGCGGCCGTTCAGGCCAACAGGCGGCTGTTTGAAACTCCAGCTGAGTAAAAAGATAAATGTGATATCTGATTTGTGCATTTGCTTCCTTCTCTCGCCTGTTTTATTTTCTGCCCTGGTTAGTTTGGAATATTCGAGATGATCTCCATTCCAATTGATGGTTTCTCCCCCCCCCCTCCCATAAGTGCGTTAATTTGTATCATTTTGCACACACACACACACACACACACACACACACACACACACACACACACACACACACACACACACACAAATCTGGAACTCTTCATGTGTCTCATGGTCAAGCCCGTCTGTGTGTATGTGTGTGTGTGTATGTGTGAGTGTGTGGGTGTGTGTGTGTGTTTGTATTAGGCCTCAACTCTCACACTGGTGTGCATGTTTCGTTGCGACTCTGACACAAACACATACACACACACTCGCACGGTCAAACGCGCAGAGGCACCCTGGCTGAAACCCGGGAATCAACAAATCATAAATCAGCAGATTTCCATCCAGTGTGGACGTCACAGATCAGGTTTAACATTCCTCCTCTGCAGCTGTAAGGGAGGCTGCAGGGAGGAGGAGGGGGGGGACGCTATAACGCGGGGAGAGAGAGAGAGAGAGAGAGAGAGAGAGAGAGAGAGAGAGAGAGAGAGAGAGAGAGTAACACTGTAGGCCGAAACTAGAAGTTATGGGTATGCTTTGGTCATTGTATCAGTTTGTTGTCTGACTTCCGGGCTGTTTAAGGCAACATTGCAGCCTGCGGAGCAGAGTTTGTGTCGCATACCAGCTAACATGAGCGTGACAACAGCAAAGAGGGAACTCTGTGCAGAAGGAACAAGACATGAGGAGATACAATCTTTGTATTTGGACTTGATTAATGAAGCCACTGTTTTTGGTGTTGAAGCTGGATGATCGGGGTGAATACAGATCGCTGACGCGGTCTGAAATTGTCTTATGCGGCCTTGATTGCAACACTGTTTCCCGTCACAGCTGTTATGGTGCTACATGAGCGCATAATGACGCAGTTTGCGGCATTTAAGGTGCAGTAAATATTAGCTCCCACTGGCAACAACTGACATCGATGTTTTTATTTTAATTGTTTCAGTTATTTGTTATTTTTTACCTTATTATTATTATTTACTGTTTTATGTAATATTAAAGAATCATATGATAAACTCTCAACTGAAGGTGTAATGCAGCAATAAACTGATAAAGGTTTGTCTTCCGTGTTACATATTCTATTATTAACGGGTTATTTTATGGTTTATGGTCACTGGCTTCTAATTTCCAGCCGAAGCAAAAGGTCAATTAACAGGCCTGAGTGATGAGAGACAGGCTCACTCACAGGGGGAGGGGGGGGGGGGAGAAAATATTTCATAACAGCTCCCTAACACTCTTTTTTTCTCGAGTGTCTACTTTCTCCCTCTCCTTCTATTTCGGTCTATTCTTTTTTTTACATCAGTGCAATAAATTATGTCTGCAGCAGGTGGCGCTCTGAGCTCACCCCCGGCACCTCCGGCAGCAGCATGAAGGGTGAGGCAGAGAGAGAGAGAGAGAGCTTCCCCCGCCCATCCCTTCATCATTAGAAACCCCAGAGCATGAATTACCTCTCCAAAGTCATCGGCGAGAATTTACGACTGGTCAACAAAAGCACGTGACCACCCCCACCCCCCTTTTCTCTGTCTCTCTCTCCTCCCTCACCTCACCCCTCACCTCCCCCATCACACAAACACACACACACACACACACACACACACACATACCCCTCAATCCAGAACACACACACATACACACACCACCGCCACCCCACCCCCATATTTGGACGGCGCATACATAGCTAAAAACGAAGTACAGTGCTACGCCATAATTCACTAATACATCATAAATCGTTGAAAGTACCCGCGTTATAACGACCAGGAGAAATCTAACAAATCAAGCGCCCCTTAGTCCTCGCTGTAATCCTGCAACTCTCTAAAACAACCTAAATGAGCTCTTACTTTGTAAACTCGTTCTCGGGGCGCTACCCAAATGGCCCTGACTATCAACTGCTAAATTATGGAGCCGGCAGCGGCGCAATGAACGGCGGGACGTACAGGGACTCTTCCTCCGCCAACATGCACCATGCGACGGGCTCGTTCGGCTACAGCTACAATGGCATGGACCTGACCGTCAGCAACCGGGGAGGGGGGAGCGGTGGCGGAGCCGCCAACACCGGAGGACACTTCGGGGGCTCGGTCGTCGGGGACTCCCGGGGCTTCGGCTCCCCAGCCCCGGAGACGGGCTTCCGACAGACGTCCAGCTGCTCTCTCGCGTCTGCGGCGGATTCCCTGCTGTCAGCCGGCAGCGGAGACGCCAAACTGGGCGCCCGGAGCTCGTCTCCCCGCTCGGAGCAACCAGGAGGCGGTAATCTCAGCTCTCCAAACCTGTCCTCCACCTCCTCCTCCGGCTGCGGCGGCGGAGGAAGCACTGCGCAGCGTTTCACGGAGCTGGACGACGCGTCGCCTGACACCGAGGAGTTGCAGCACAACCCGCCGCTCAGGACCGGGCACCCGCAACGCGGGCAAAGGCAAGAGGGCGGCCCGGTGGGATCAGCCACCGGCGGAACGACGGGCAGCGACGCTCAACCACCACAGATATTCCCCTGGATGAGAAAGCTGCACATTAGCCATGGTACATGCAACTCCTCTGTTTACGGCGTATTAGCTCCATGTCATAGGGCGATAATATTCATAACGCTGGCTCAATAGATTGTCGCCTATATGTTTTGGACACATGGGGTCGGTGACAGTTTAGTGCTTGTAGAAAGGACACGGGGAGCCACTGTGCCTCTTTGCACACACACCAAAGATTCAGCAGATTTATTGCTGCTTTGATTTGAGTTGTGTAAACCAGCTGCTTGAGTACAGACACACATTTAGCCACGGTTTTGTTTTTGTCTGAACCCCATGAAACCTATTCCACTGCGTCAGTTTCATAGTTTCATATGAAGTCGTTTGAGCAGGTTGTTGAGCCGCCCAGTGAAGCACAACATATTTTATTTTGCGCAATGCTTTTATGCGCATACAGAGCGGTAAAAACGAAGTCTGTATTTTGAATGCATTTGGAATTAAGAACTAGCCGAACTAAACAGGACAGCTTGCCCGCCTCTGGTGAACCAGCTGAAGTCGTGTATTAGCGTGTTTTCTCAGTGCGCGGGTGCAATTCGTTTTGCATTTCCCCTCATTTAGAAGCTGCAGGGTCGCCGGATGGTTGCCCCCTCTGTGTTTCTTTTTCTCCCTCTTCTTTTATTTTAGCAAATTCCACAAAACCGTCATAAATCTGTCGAGGGGAGGGGGGAGGGGGGAGGGGGGCTGGGCAGCGAAGCCCAACAGGCTGAGGAGAGCAGACAGAGCTGGGTGGGAAAAGACAAAAAAAGAAAGAAAGAGAGGCCAGGAAAGGCTTTTCGAGACTGTTGCTCCTTTGAAAAGTGAAGCTTTATTACGTGTGGGAACTTTATTAGGGAGGTGAGGCAGAGGATGGGGGCAATAAAATCCCGAAAGCGGCTTGATAGGGGGGGGTGAGAGGGTGATGGTGAAGAGGGGTAAGAAAACAGGGATGTGACAAATAAAAGCAAATCTTTTAACACGGGCTGTGGAGCGGAAATGGCATGAAAGACTGCTGTCAGAATAAGGCAATGGTGCCTTTATTCTGATAAAACTATGGAAATAGGCCTTCTGTCTCACGTGTGTAAGGGGGGTATAGAGGGGTGGACATGATCATATCAACACCTGTAGCTACAATAAACCAAAATCTGATGCAGATCTGATGCAGCAAACCTGTGGAAAACATCACCGTCGCGCATTCTTTAAAGCCCAGTGCATGGGTAGATATTTTAGGGTGAATTATCGATTATTCTAAGGTGTTCCCGGTATTTTGTCCACCCGCTTTTAGTGCACATTTCCAAACGATAACCCGTTTCTACACTTTCTATCATATGTTGGTGCATCCAAAAACGCCCCCATCCCCACCAATGGATCCCTAACAGCCTTTTTGTCCGTTCCAAACCCCCCATAGATATGACAGGCCCGGACGGGAAGCGGGCGCGCACGGCGTACACCCGCTACCAGACGCTCGAGCTGGAGAAGGAGTTCCACTTCAACCGGTACCTCACAAGGCGGCGGCGCATCGAGATCGCCCACGCGCTCTGCCTCACGGAGCGCCAGATCAAGATTTGGTTCCAGAACCGGCGGATGAAGTGGAAGAAGGACAACAAGCTGAAGAGCATGAGCCTGGCCACCGCCGGCAGCGCCTTCCAACCCTAAGAAATACAATTTAAAATAAATTTAAAATAAATCCATGCATCCATCTGTCTGGAGAGGGTTTAACATGTACAGGCTTCTTCCCAGGAGGGAAAATACAGACAAACAGAAAGATAGAACATGGAGCAAAAGAAGACGGCGATGAAGAAACATATGTACAAATCTAGATCTAGATTAAAAAAAGAAACACTTCCTTACTATCAACGGAGTACTGTACAGCAACGCAGCACTTTTTATTTGTTCGGCATGTTGGTGTTTTAGGGCAACGTAAATACAAACTGTGGTACTTGCTCTTGTAAAAAAAAAATCTAAAAAAACCCGTCGTGTTCCTGTATATTGTTTAAAAAATACATGTCCGGAGCAGAGGAGTCGCGATGAGGGAAGGATGAATAATGCTACCTAACCTAACTATATACGTTTCTACTTACGTCCTACCTTGCAACATTGCTACCTGTTGTTTGATGTCTGAATATCGTTTTTTGTGCCACGTGCGATGTTTTATATTTGACAAAGTGCTTTCTAGAGATGTTAACATGTGAGCTCATTGTAAGTTCAGCCAGTGTGTGTAGCCTTCACCCTTCCTCTATATGTCTGTCTGTTACTCACCATTCAAATCTGCTCCTGTTTCTTATTTGGGAAGCAGGCGTGTGCGTGTGGTGTGTGCGTGAGTGTGTGTAAACAAACAGCCCTGCTAAGATCTCTGTATCATGTTGTGTAAAGCTCTTATTCAAAGAATAGTGAAACTGTATATTATTGTTATTATTATTGTAATTATTGGATACATGTTTCAGAAAGGATGTACATAGATATATATTGTCATTTTTTTAAATGTGACCAATTGGCTGTTCGTAGTTGCAATGTGTGTGAGTGAGTGTGTGTGCGTGAATGTGTGTGCGTGCATGTGAGGGAAATGGCTACTGTCCTGTGAGGCCTGTGAGCTTTCTGCCAATGAGCTTTTTGTATTTTGTTTGTAACTTGGAGTAAAAAAACAACAACAATAAAGTTGCCCATACTCGTCAATACGGACTCGATCAACTGCTCGTCTGGAGCCAAAATGGCTTCGTTTTTACGCGAGCCAAACGGGTTTAGGTTTAAGTATTTGGGTTCAGCTGGAGCAATGTGCTCGTCTCAAATAAATAGATTGAGACAAATCAATCAGGAGTATTTGTGCTAGTTTCCGTTATGTATTTATTGTGAATAATATATTTTATTTCTAAATCTGTGTCCGATGCCAAACTCTCAGGTCGGTGTTTCGTGTTATTGCGTCTCGCTGAGAAATAGCCCAGGACAGATTTAGCCCTGAATGGGTCTGGACAAACCAAAGCGAGTCCTATTATTCTTCTTCTGTACATCTCATCTCATGCGCATTTCTGAGCCTGGTCTTGTGCAAAAAGCTTTATCAACTCTCAGTTTTCAATTTTACAAAATGATTCAAGCTGGAGGAGAAACCAAACTTTGTCGTGCGTAAAGACGCACCGCGCCAAACATTCGTCCCGAGGCCCCGCAAGCCTGTTTTTCGAGGCCTGGTTTTAACCCTGAACGCCACATTTCCAAGGCAACAACCTCCTAGACATCAGCAGCGTCATGGCGTTGTGCTCGACAATCACTAAACAAGCTGCATAAAATACACACGCATACACACAGAAAACACACAAGCTAATCTCCATCCCATGCTGAACAAGTCTGACAAGACAACAAACTGCCCGCGGTGGACAAATTGGTCACTTTTCTCGAAACGGCCTCCCTTTCCGTCCTATAACGGAGGTCACTCCCGGCCAAATTAGGTTACCGTCTCCGCCTTCCAACTGTAAACAACCAACTGAACTTTTAAACTCACCGACTGATGCCGCTTTAGCTTCCCTGCGCACGGCTTTCTGAGCTGATGGAGGGGAGGTTGTGGGGGGGGGGGGGGGGGGGGGGGTACGAGATCCTGTCCTGTTCCTAGCCTCATCTGGACACAACCACCATCTCCTACCTCTTATGTGTGTGTGTGTGCGTGTGTGTGTGCGTGTGTGTGTGTGTGTGTGTGTGTGTGTGTGTGTGCGTGTGTGTATCTGTGTCTGTGTCTGTGGGTTGAGATGTTTTTTTTAAAGCTAACCTCTTTCTGCTTTGGGCCAAACTATAACAAAACACGGTAGCTCTGACATTTACATGTCAAACGGATGAGGGTTTTTATCTCCAAGTTGGATCGTAAAGATCAGGCCCGGCCTCAGACTGATACCTCTCACTGGCTCTCCCCTGGTCACGTGGGGTCCATAAAGTTAGTTTTATGGTTTTGGGGAGTTGACAATGTACTATATATTTCACATTCTAGAAAGCAAGTGACGGTTTAACGGCTTCGCGGGGATCCTAAAGGGGTCAGTAAAGTAGAGAGGGAGCGGGAGGGAGGGTGGTGTGTGTGAGAGGGAGAGAGAGAGGGAGAGAGAGCGGGCCACTACTACCGGCCGCTGCTCCTGCTCCGGTTCACACGCCGAGCCCGACGAGCTCCGCTCGGCGCCGCGCGTTCTGGAACGCTGTGAAAACCCCGGTGGAGAGAAAGAGCAGGGAAGCACAGTAAGTAGCGTTTGGCTGTCTGTAAGTGGGGGAGTGGTGAGGGGCGGGAGGTGGAAGAGGGGGAGAGAGAGAGAGAGCGAGAGAGCTGTGTAATTACCATGTCACTCACTCACTCTGGAGTGCTGCGGTGTTGACGCGCTCGCTGAGTGCAACGAAGCTCCGGTGCGTTGTTTGTGTCTGGTCCGCGGATCGGACAGTCGGTCCGCGTCAGAGATAGTAAAATGCTGCCTGTGTATGTGCGCGCGCGTGCATTTGGGGTGCACTTTTGTCTATAGCCTCCAAATCACGCTTGGGTTTGTTTTGACACAGGACACAGGAGACACAGGAGACTGTGCGGTGTGGAGACTTTTACAAAAATAAAATAAAAAGGGAAACAAATTGGGTCTGTTAGAATAACGTTAAGACTGCTTACTACCATCTTTCGCCACGAGGCCATTCCTTCTTACATTTTAAAAATGGTTTGTTCAAGTGCTTTAACAACGGCATTCTGACGAGCCGATCCAGCACGGCAGATGTTGTTGTATACGTGATTCTTTTAAGGTCCGAATGATGGTTGCGTGTTCTCTCACTCTCTTGTCATTTTGTGAAGTGGCTTTTATTGCGCAATTATTATTATTTTTTTGTGGAGAGTAAGCGTTTCATATCACAGTACGCTTCTTTTGTCGCTTTTTACGCACGGCCTTTGTGTGCGTAAAAATGGTTCCAATAAGGGATTTAGAGTTGGGAAAAATGCCCTTGTGTTAACATTAACCAAGAAGTGTATGGAAAAGGACACGCACACACACACACACACACACACACACACACACACACACACACACACACACACACACACACACACACACACACACACACACACACACACACACAGCCTCTGTAGTGATATGCGTCCTTGGGTACAAGAAAATCTTTGTCCGACCCCCCCCCCCCCCCCCCACCCCCCGCGCCCTTGTATTTTCCAGGCAGGATGGGTGTGAGTGAAAAAAAGCGTCGTGGATACAAACATTCCCAAGGCTCACCAGCTTATTTTACAACGGAGCTTTGGCCTGTTGTTTGACTCACAGTAAACACACACACACACACACACACACACACACACACACACACACACACACACACACACACACACACATGTTGCTAGTCAGGAATGAAACCGCGTGACCCCAAAACTCCCAAACCTTAAATCCTGTCCTTGACTGGAGTCCTCTTCGTCATTACACACTTCAACGATATGAATGAAACCGGGCCGATTGAAGAGCTTTAAATATGAATGGAAATTGTACTAATGAGGGCACGTGACACCCAAACTCTAGTTAAACGAACCTGATGGACTGCAAAGCGACATTTAAACCATGAAACAAAGACTATACATGACACGTCACACACGTAAAATCAACAGAAATAACACAATATGCGCCCAACAGGAAAGTATGACAATGTGACACAACATGTTTTAAATCGCATTTAGTCACAAACAATTCAATAAATAGTGGGTCGATAACGCAAAAAAAATTAAGCCGTAAAGGAAACCAGCAGCGTTATGAAATAATAATGGAATAAGTGCATTGCTGTGTTGGATGTGGTAACAGCACAGTGCCTTCCACTCGGACCCTTGTGTATCTTTATGAGTCCTCCACACTGATCTCCCCGTGATGTCTGAAAGCGCGACTCGAGCTGTCAAAACGCGGCTACCAGTCGCGCGGCGCCGCGCTTTCCTCGCACACGCTCGCCTCTTATTGCTCAGATCCTTCATGTAAATTGTTTAATGTCTCCTGTCAAGGGCCGACGCTCTTATACTGGTAGATACAGAGTGGAGTCTCAAACTTTTTTTCAAAGCATTCAATCAATGCGCCCGGTGGATAGTCAGTAGCCAAACCCCGGTGGTAAAAACGTCACTTTAAGACAATTCAATAAATAGTTCTCCTTTTTGTGTTAGGGCCAACAGGGCGCGGGCAAACACTAAGCGTGGCATTGACATACAACACGGTGTTACTTACTTAAATCAGACATACTATATCTTTTTGAATAATTTTGATTAATTTGGCAGCAAACCTTTTATTTCAGAAAATATTACATAACGTAACCCAACGTAACCCAAGTATAAGGAAGGCCGTGAGATGCGGCTGAACGCTCAGTAAAAGATTAGCAGTGCGTGTTTTTAGTCAAAATATAGGTTTCGTTTCTGGAGGATTCCAAACTATAGGGACATTTTTTTCTAAACTCTTCCTCAGACGTCTCATGTGCTATATATTTTCAAAGTAAGTGTACTTTTTTATTATCTATTCACATTATTTATCTTTTATTTCCCTCCTTTTTTCCTTCTTTATTTATTTTTCGACAATACATTTCACAGAGCAGGCCTATACCCACACACGAACCTTGCTCTTACAGTCTTTAAGTATCTGAGCGTGTCTCTCCTCGCCTCGGACACGCAGTTGATCCGGTGTCCTCTGCGCCCCGCTAATAAGAGAGGAGGACTCAGCTCTCGGAAGTCCCTCTCTGCGCTCAAACTCTCATTTATAACGTTCACTTGATACGCATGCAGCCAGCCCGTGGGCCCCGATGCATTTTCAGTCTGGGGATTCCTTGCGCTGCCCCTCCACCTTCACAATGATTATTCACCAGCTTCACACAAATGTTATTTAGAGTCAGACCATCAATTATTTAGAAGGAAAAAAACGTTCTTCTTCAAAGTAAAAGTCTTCTCTGGTAAATTATGGAGAAAATGTTAATTTCAGATGTCACCACACATTTGACTTTTCTCCAGGCTGTACTACCCTCTAATAACGTGGTATTATCAATAAAGCATAGCCGATGAACGTCATTAGCCCAAAATATCAGTCAGAAGATGGAAGAAAATACATATAAACTCGGTCAACTAAGTTTTTCTGGGGTACAAAATATCAAAATATATAAAGTATTACCAACAAAAAGTAGCAGTATAATTAATAACAATTATAATATTAACAAATCTTGCACAATGCATTTTTGTCGAGCCAGCCTCTTTTCCACCATGACAAAAATTAATTTTCTACATCCGGTGTGAGATAACGGTTATACCCCCCAACCACAGGCGTGTGTGTGTGTGTGTGTGTGTGTGTGTGTGTGTGTGTGTGTGTGTGTGTGTGTGTGTGTGTGTGTGTGTGTGTGTGTGTGTGTGGAGCGGCCTATAGGTCCTTGAGGAAGTTTCAGTTCAGTAAACAGGAAGACGAGAATAAAAACCTCCACATTTCATTTTTCATCAACTTCCTCCTTTTAATGATGATACAGGAACACCCCCCCCCCCACACACACACACACACACACACACATTACACGCACACACAAACACACAGAGACAGGGACACGACACGCGTGACACAAATTGCAGTTGCTTTTCTTGTCGGGATAAAAACAAGTGAGAGAGGCTGTGACACGGGGGAAGGTGCAGCCGCTCTGTATGGCCTCCTTTGTGTTTCTTTTCTCGCTGTGTGTCATCTGTTTCCCGTTTATGTACACAGGGCAGCTCCAGCCCGCAGAGCCGCTTCTCCTTCGCCATTATGCGCATTATGCGCATTATGTGTGTTATGTGCACGGGCTTGCCGCTGCTCCTTTGAACCTGTCGAGGCTGTCAGAAGGCGCTGAGTTTGGCTTTACAGTCTGTGTGTTGGTGATGATGAGTGGGGTGGGGTGAGTAACTAATGCGACTGGCTCTTTTCCCTATTCTTTCATTGCATTGCAAAGGTGTGTTTGTCAGTGTATGTGTGTGTGCGTGGGAATGAACGGGTGTGTTTTGTTGTGTTTGGTGGGTTTATTGGCAGGGCATGAAAGAGAGAGAGAGAGAGAGAGAGAGAGAGAGAGAGAGAGAGAGAGAGAGAGAGAGAGAGAGAGAGAGAGAGACAGAGAGAGAGAGAGAGAGAGAGAGAGAGAAGGTGAGTGACCCGGGCATGGGAAGGTCCTGTGTGTGTTTTACATAAACCACTGGCGTGGAACACCTTTTGGGTTTTTTGCTCAGCCTCAGTTTGATAATGTAAGTTTCAATTTCGTTCAATTTCAGCTATTTGCTGCCTATTTAGAGAAGCCCATTCTGCGGATTGCAGCTCTATGCGAGGATATTGTGAAGCCAGGTCTATCCCTATCCCGTGTAACGACACAGACACGCACACACTCTATATTTCCCCTGTTTTTCGCGTGGCAGCATCGCGCGTGATTGCTTTACGTTTAAATTGGCATTTGCGAGGCCTTAATGTCCCCCCGCATATATGCGGAGAGAGGGAAGAAGGGGCGGGGGCGGGTGAACGGCGCGGTCTCATGAATAATGCACGAGCAGGGAAGTCACAGCGAGGTCAGCAGACAGGCTCGACCCACGCACGGCACGAGGAGGCTACCGCGCAGGCGCAGGGAGGAGGGGGGACGAGAAGATATAGCACACATCACACTGTGAATGTGAACAACTGGCTTTTTTATTTATTTACCCGTGTCCCCCATTTCCGGGTCAGAAGGAAGCGATGTTTACCTCAAACAAACCAAAAGCTTCCACAATTTAAATGAGGCTGGTTGGATAAATACAGCGCGGTAACCCAACTAAAATGCATGGTAATACATAATACATGCCGAAATATATGTGCAGAAAAGATGAATAGGGCTATGGCTATATGGTTTTAGTATAAAGCGGGGAAATTAATTGCTTTGCTAGTTCAAAAGCGTTTGCGGTTGATAAACAAGCCTTCATCAGTGGCGCTTTGTGAAGCACTGGGAATAGTCACAAGAGCTTTTGTTTGCCTTGGCGATGGGTTATGACGAGCCGATAACCTTGCAAATATTTAATGATGCAGGTCATGGCTGGGTAAATGCAATGTTTATTTGTTTTAGGTTTTATTCCAACCTACGGGTAACACGCTAAGAGATCAACTTTAAGACTGATACGATGTATGTTCAAAGTTATTTTCCCCCAATGTGCTTGCTCCTCGGACATTATGGCTACAGATACAGCTGTGGTCCTATTACAATATTATAATGATGAAATGTAGGCAAAATGTGCATTATGCTACTCCAGCGTTATTGTCGATCTATAGAGGTTCAACTTAAAATGTCTAGCTAATCGAGGCTCCAGGTGGGATGGCAAAATATTAGCCTATAACAGGCTGCTACTACTAATAATAATAAGTGATTATTATAATTCTAATCATACTTATAATCAAACAATAGTTACATTAATCTCCCAAATATAGCATATGGAAATAGCAATACTACTACTATTTGTAATAATAATAATATTGTTGATAAAAATATTACACAATAATTACAATTAATCTCCCAAATACAGCATATGGTAATACTAATAATAACCACAAGAAAGGGTCGTCGTTGCTGCTGTAATAACTAGTTTGGGATATAGGCTAAAAGTTTTTTGCATTATTAAAAATGTCCTCTTTTGACAATTTTTCCCGCGACAAAGTAAAACGAATGCATTGTCGGTTTACTTGACTCGCCGTCCAACGCGTTCTGTGTGCCGGAGGATTCTGATATTCCCTGCAGAATGCAGCTCTCTCGCGCCGCCACCAGAGCCCGCTTTAGACCAGGACACCGACAATCGGCGCGAGACCCATCAGCTCTGTTCCTGCAGCACGCTCCCTCGCAGCCCCCCCCCCCCCCCCCCCCCCGCCCCGCCCCCTCCTTTTGAATCACAACCGACCCTCGTCTCTCCCTCGCTGTTCAAATACACAACTGTCAGACCTGTCGCCGTCTTTCGCAGTTGATTAATGGTGAGTGTTCGTATGACTTTAGGTGTAAGGTACAGAGTGGACGATAACAAAGAAGCGCCATTTTAAGGAGGCGCTGTGGATGAACGTGCGCCTCCTTTACGCTGTAGCCTGTCTTCTTCTCCTCGCTGTTGTCGGCCAGAGAGGGCAACAAGGGAACCAAGCTCATCCAGTTTAGCACAATGTTCGAGCTAGCAGGTGAATTAAGAGTATACGTCGTTTCTGCCTCTCTCCTTCTTATTTCCTTCAGGCTGTAGGCGGGCCAGCGAGCAGCCTGGCTGGACGTCCGAGCCAACAGTCGGCCCGCAGCTCAGGGTTCACGGAGTTGAAGGGTCAACAGTTCACCGTCGTGCGTGAGTTCCGCCCTCGCCTCGCTCGCTCACTCGACTCCAGACCCCAATTGCTGTATGTCAAAGGCAAAAAAAAGAAAAAGAGGGGAGGGAGAGGTAGGGGGAGAGGGTACAGATGAGAGAAATGATAGCAGGAGGCAGAGGAGAGGTGAAGGCCTGACCTCCCCTTCCCTTCCCCGGTAACAAAAGGCGGCCGCGATGTACAGAGGGCGAGATGAAGGGAGAAGAAAGGCAGGAAAAATGGAGGGGTTGAAGGTGGTGGTGGGAGGGCGGAAGGTATTCGGTGACATGGAGGTGGGTGAATGTCTGGGGAGGGGGGGGTGCAGGTGTTTGGCTACACATTCTGTTCACACCAGCCAACATTTGTATTTCATATGCAGTCACTTTCTTTTCAAAGACTATTATGGTATTTTGGCCATGGAGGTGAGAGAAAAAGGAACCAAAATGACAAAAAGGCCTCATATTACTTTTACTACTTGACCTGGTCTAAATGAAAATACACATTAGCTACCATACAAAATAGATATTGTATGCGTCTTTATTAATCTGCCTCTATAATCATGTGTCGACACGAACCTCATAATGTCCAATTGCAATACAATGTAAAACCTAATTTTAAAAGTAAGGCGACAGTCTGTAATGAAGTATGTTGAGCTACTTCCATGTTAAATCACATATACACAATTGAGCCTATACGTGCACGTGCACGTGTCTGTGTGAGAGGGATTAGTGTTGTAAAGTGTAGGGTTTGTGCTCGGAGCGAGCAGCTATATTCATAAATCCCCAACGCTTTTTTTTGGAGAGGGAGTTTAAGCGAAGCAGAGCTCTTCCTCTCCTCAGCCTTATCAGCACGACCCTGTCAAAAGTACTCCCTTATCGCGCGCACCATCCACCAAATATTGCTCTTATCTGATCTTTCCACTGCGAGATGAATGTGGCCCTCTGTTTACTTTCTGAGAGGAATGAGCCTCAAACCATTGTTCTTACTGCTGTCCATCCTGTTCTCTCTTTATTAACTCTATAGTGTTTTTCATGGGACGTTATTATTAATATTGTGCTCAATTTTGTATTTTTTAACATTTAAATAAATGGACTAACTGTTTTATTTTGTTGTTGTAATTGCTGTTAAATGTGTGCAAAATGAGTTCGCCCTCTACATATTTCACACAAACTTAGCCAGATGTGGGGAAACAAATCATGAAATAAGTAATCAGAAACAGACCCCAATTAAGTACTGATAAACTAATAATAATAACAATAATAAAGAATAATTGAATGTGCACTAGCATCTGTTTGATCCGGCAGACTTGGACCTCGAACAATGAGACAAACAATCTGAGCTCGAGATCGTTTAATCTCAGCTCCTGTTGAATAGCAGCGGTTGGACACTAATTGTTGGAGCTGTGCTTTATGGTTCAAATGGGAGGAGGCCGGCAGAGAGGAGGGGAAATCAGTCGCCACGAAGCAGCAAAAATGATAATTCAGAAAATAAATAATATGCTTATTGACGTAAACACGCACGCACGCCAAAAAGGTAATGGACGAATAACTATTACAGATTCCGTCTTTCTCCAAAGGTTCATCCCGAGTTCAGCAAATCAACTCGATTAAGAACGCAGTGCGCTCGTGCGCCTGTCGGTTTTTCAGACGCGAGCCTGCGGCGGGTTGGCGCGTGCATGGCACTTGTAAAACGTCACACGTGAATATCGCTCCCTTTGAATGCGTCGTTATCTTTAAATACAGATACAATCTACAATGTATTATTCACAGAAACGCCTCATGTAAAACGAAATGGAACATAAAAAAACAACATATCTGGGTTTTTTCTGTAACCGACACGTTTGTGATCAAATGTGGAAATATAAGGAAAGTAATAGTGAAATGAGCGGGGATAAGTGTGGACATATGGCCGCGGTTAACTCGATCAAACCCCATCGGCGGCCTGCAGAGAGTCGAATAACATCAATATAAATCCACCTGATACCTCCGCGTGCGACCCCCGCGCGGCTCGGAGTGCTGCGCCGAAGACGGTTAACGCGAGCAGAGCTGCAACACAACACGAAACACGCACGCGTAAGACTCTTGAAGTGTTTCTGCAGGTTCACATGTCAGCGTGCACGCTGGTGTCATTTATATTTAGACAACAAAAGGAAGAAGGAGAAATGATCTGAGAAAAGAGAAAAAATAATCAGTGTGAGAGAGAAATACCCCCCCCCCCCTCTTTCTACCCCCCCCCCCTCTTTCACGTCTACTGACCATCTTTCTTCAAAGTAATGATTCCAGCTCAATGTAGGCCTATATGACGGAGAGGGAGAGAGGGAGGGACGGGTGACAGAACGAGGCGATGGAGGAGAGAGAGAGAGAGAGAGAGGTGGAAATGGCTGAAAGGAAGGGTGTGGAAAAGGGAGGGGGGATAAGGAAGGGAAAGAGGGGGGGGGGGGCTTGGTTGTGCTCGGGGTGAACGGGAGGTCAGCGCGTCTCACCAATATTAAAATGTGTACCGGGGACGCGGAGTGACACGCCTCGCCCGTTAAACAAAGAGTGTGCCAAACTGGCAGATTAATTTGAAAACTTGAGTCCGTGCACACACGCACAACACTTAGCGCCTTAAAGAGCCCGCAGTCTGCACACAGCAGCCCTGCTCGGTCTCCCTCAGCCCCGTAATGGCGCGCTGTAACACCGGGAAACACTCAGAACGGCAGCCGGTCACGGGTGGGGGGTTCTCCATTATCATTTAACGCCAATTCGGTTGTTTTTTTATTTTGTCTTTACGCACGAGAGCGCACCGGTGCTGGTGTGCAACGCTCCGGTGTCGTGTTTTCTTTGTTTTGTTTTGTTATGCTGGATTATCGCCGTTAATAGTCCTACATGGAAAGTATGATTCCGGTTCTTCAAACGCGGGATTCTGAGCGATGCAGTTCCGATACAGCCTTGTTTACACTCTACCGGAGGACCGGAGTGAGTGCGTCTCCGCGCGCGTGCGTGCGAGCGGGGTTGTCCACGGAAATGACAGCGACTTTTTTTCTTCTTCTTTCTCTTTTTTTAAAGACACCACGAAACCCGAAGAGGTCAACAAACCTGTGGCGTCGGAGGAAGAGAGAGGAGGAGGACGTGGATGCTGAATGGGACGCTCCTCTGTGCGGAGGGAGAGAACCAACAGTAAAAGAGCACAAAAGAAGAAGAGTGGAACACATGCTGCCGATTTGTTGGAGATGTAAAGAAGCAGAAGAGGGAAATGCAAGAGCGACAACGAGGAGGAAATAAAATGGTTGAACTTGATGTGATGTCGATGCCAGGAAGGAGATCCGCGAGCTACAGCGTGAGTACACAAACAAATAGAAATCGGCTGTAGAAGAGGAAGCTGCCTCATTTGCATATCGCTGTGTGTATGTGTGTGTGTGTGGCAGGTGCTTTGCCCATGCTGTGAGGAAGGGGAAGACCACGTGTTGCAGTAAGCTGCCGCAGCCCCCCCCCACTCCTCTTCCTCCTCTTCCTCCTCTTGTCACCAGGAGACCTTTAGTTCATAACAACGTTATCAGTTTATATGCTTTTGATCGATTATGGGCTGTATGCGTCACGCCGTGGGGATGTGAACTGCGTGTTTCCTCTCCGCGCGCTCCATGTCCTTCCCTGTCGTCATCATCATGCTGGTTGAGAGCAATTAAGTCACCTGGGGCTGTATGACGTCAGGGGGCACCATGGACGTTTTGGCAACAATGTAGCGTTTGCTGCGTTCAACCAGAAACGAGATATTATTGTGTTTTACGTTCAAATAGCAATGGACATTTTCAGAAAGATAGATTAATGTATATATAATGCATATATATCGATATATATAGCCTATATATATATGTATATATATATGTATTTATAAATACATATATATATATATATACGTATTTGTAAATACATATATATATACACATATATATATATATATATATATATATGTATATTTATGTATATATATGTATATATATATGTATATAATGAGATGTATATAAATAGATAGAGAGATAGATGGATGGAGCTTTCCAGATAACCTCCTCAGGCATAGATTCCCCCCCCACCCCCCCACACACACTATCACCAATATGGCCACTGAGGGTGAAGGCGAGGTCGTGGCCAGTGGGAGGTTAAAGGTCATGGACAACTTTCTCTCCCCCATGGCCTTAAATTCAATTCTCAAACATGCTTTCATAGCTTTATGAAAAAAACAATACAGAATAGTCAGCTGAATTTTTTTTGTGAAATAAACTAAATCCTAAAATAGCTATAAAGAAATTCGTTGGTCACGTTCCACGGGTGGCATATAGAAAACACAGTATGAATAAAGACTTTGTTTTGTTTCAGATTTCTTTTGACTGCGGTTTTTATCAGCTCGCATCCAAACGCGTGGCTTTCCGCAGACATACCAGACCCGTGCCGAATCCCGTATGGCTGCCAACACCACGCGCCTGCGGTTCCAGCTGTTTATTTCCCTCTGTTGGTTGCTAATGTGCCATTTTATTTTGATTATAAGCTGGCTGTAGAATAAAATGCTCCCAGTCTACGGGGAGCGTTGTTTTGTTTTTTTCTTGCGCGTCGTGTGTGCTCCTCCATCTACACAAAGAGCCGCGGTAATGCCGCTCACATCCGGCCCTGTGTTCACTGCTTTAGAACGTACTGGTTCATGTTTAGAGGCTGTTTATGCGCGTATATTTGGCACCGACAACGATCACGCCGGCGCAGTGGGTGCAGCTATTTTTAATGCGGCCTTGCGACTTGTCTGGCCTGCAGAACAGGAAGATAGAGTTACAGTTCGACTGTAATAAAGAAGGAGGGAGGACGTGTTGGAGAAGACAGCGGCAGAATGGAGTTACTGATTGTATTAAGCAGAGGAAGAGAGCATCTCATCTGGTCATTTTGTAGCCAGCGCAGTCTGCTGCATTGAGAAGTGTATTTAGTGTTGCATATATAGAGGCAAATATACCTGTGTGTGTGTATATATATACATATATATATTAGGGGTGTAACAATACGCGTATTCATATTGAACCGTTCGGTACAAGGCTGACGGTTCGGTATGCATGACGAACCGAACAATACGTTTGAATTAAAAAAATAATAATTTTAAACCTTTATTTAACCAGGTAGTCCCATTGAGATTAACAATCTCTTTTGCAAGATGTAAGTAACAATACAAGATGTAAGTAACAATACTACATAACATTAAGGAGCAGTTTTTGTTTTTTATGCTTATGTGTTGCTAAGAAGACACCCCAGAAGATGGGTCACTCAGGTATAGTTCCATCATTGTTCAAAGTCAAAGAATAACTTTATGATGTTAGTTGGAATGAATAAATATATTTTAAAATCAAGTACATTTCTCTGGCATTTATAGTTTTCTACTGAACCGAAACGTACCGAACGGTGGCTCCACTGTATCGTACCCAACCCAACCGAGAATTTTGTGAACTATATATATATATATATATATATATATTAATATAGATATATATTAATATAGATATATATATATATATATATATTAATATATATATATATATTAATATATATGTATATATATATATATGTATATATATATATATTAAAGACTACATATTATACTGACCCTGCCATACGGAGGGAAAGGCCTACTTCATTTGTCCTTCCCTGTCTGGTGTACTTTGCATGACAATAACCAGGGGAATGGACCTCGATGTATTTTTCAAAGTGCACAAAAGAGCAAAAACGCATTTCTCTTCTTCTTTGTTGGCCTGCAGCTTCTTCACCTCGGTAATATTTCACAACACTGACATGTGGGTCGCTGCAGATAATGGCGCCGTTTAACCCCTCTATATGTTCCATTTAAGGCCCGCCGTTGGAATAAATATATATAAAAAACTACATGACTTTTTTAAAGGCAGGGTAAAACAAAAAGAGTAAATTCTATTTGTTAATGGTGCAGGCGAACAAGCTTGTCTTCACTATTTATCCCTTCTTTATGACAAGAGCCGGCGCCATACAAACGATGGAATCGTACCTCAACGCTCGTGACAATGAATCCATTTAAGACCCGAGTTGAATCCCAAATGTAGGGCGGAAGAAGAAGCAGCAGCAGACAGCGGCGGGTCTGCGGTTTATTTCTGCAGCTTTGCGCCAATAACTTACTGCGCGGGTTTGTGAGCCGCTGATGGGACAAACTTCTTGGAGAAGCTCGTAAACTGTGAGTGTGACTGTGAAGTTATTTTTTCACATCGGCTCTCTTCCGCTCGCTGAATATTTTATTGCCTTTTACTTCAACCCCCCCCCCCCCGCCCCCCACGAAAAACAAAAAAACCTTCAACCTCCGGGAAGTTACAGTTTGAGCGTGTTGATGTTTCAGCTGTAAACGGAATTGACCCGCAATAAAAGGCACGTGTGTAAATCCAGATGCGCTGTCCTTCGCCCTCACTGAGTCCCGCTGCATGTCACAGCTCTCTCCGAAATGCTACAGCAGCGAGAAAAACAGCTTTTATGTTGTACCCGTGAAGCTCACACCAGTTCACTTGTCCTGTGTGTGTGCGTGTGTGTGTGAGAGAGTGTGTGTTTGTGTGTGTGTGTGTGTGTGATATTATGATACTAATATTTGAATGAACCAAACTGCAGAATGTCTGTTTTTTATTCATTTTCATACTAATTGTTTCTTATTTGAAAGCGAGCAGCTGTATGGTGGTATCTGAGCCCTTTGTTTTATTTAAGAACCCCGGTTCTTCCCATATCTTTCTAATCTAAACATATGTGTGTGTGTGTGTGTGTGTGTGTGTGTGTGTGTGTGTGTGTGTGTGTGTGTGTGTGTGCGCGGGTCTCCGGTCAGCGCATTGACCTCTACCTGTAGCGGAAACAGTGGGGCCCCGGTCCCACTGAATGCTCACTGCTGACAAACTTGACAGAGGGCCGGGAAGTGCCGCAGTCAGACTCAACACACCTTGATCGATACCTGAGATGCCCCCGCGGCAAGTGGGAGGTCAAGGTGACAGAAACACGCCCACCTGTGCAAAATCACAACGAAATTGAGCCACAGTTCAAAAACCAAAACCAAATCCAGAGAAACACTGAAAGGTAACAGGAACGATGCAGACGGAGGCAGGTTGACAGTCCCGCCAGTCTGAGGAGAGGCTTTTTTGTTGTCCATGTATGTTGGTGATGTATGAGCAACTTTTTTGAGGGGACAAGAGAACAGCAATATTGCCTGCAGCAGGGAGGGGAGAGCCTGTGTCACAAAATCAATGTGGGAGCAGCACAGGAGCACACACGTGGGAAATATAGCAGGCAAAACGCTTTCAAACGCACGAGGACAAATTATATTTCATTTCTGCTCTTAATTAAATGATATGTTAACCCAGCATATCAATGTGATGGGAAGTGCACTAAAATAACGTCAAATGTGACCTCCTTTAAGGCTTAATACAGCCTCTTAATACAGCCTCATCTAAGTTTGCTTTTAATTTTGATTTAATGTATATGTATGTATATATATATATGTATATATATATATATATATAGAGAGAGAGAGAGAGAGAGAGAGAGAGAGAGAGAGAGAGAGAGATGGATAATTAGGAGTGCAGGCCCTCCTTTGTGTTAGTTATATTCCTTTTTAATTCAGTTGGATGAGAGTTTTCGAGGACATACTTCAATTCATTTGGCATAGTGAAGGGACAGTTATTAATGTATTCATTGGTCCATCCATTCTTCAGTCGAATCAGTCAGAACCATTTTTGATAGGACAGTGTTTCCCCGCGCCAAGCGATCTGTCTTTTTTCCTTTCATTAAATCCATTCGGTTAGAACGCTCCACGGTTGGAGCTGCCAAGATCTTTTCTTTCTTTCTTTCACTCTTTCTTATTTGTCCTCTTCTTGTTCGTTTGGATAATTACAACCTAGTCTATGTGGTTGTTTACGTGGATGGAAAGCTTATGGATATTTTGATTTTGAAAAAAACATTAGTTTGAAACGGAGCAGTGAGAGACTAAATTGGGCATGGAAATATTCAAATTGTTTATTAAAGAACAGGAGGTATACTTTTTTTGGTTATTGGCGGAGGCCTGTATATTTGCAAATGATATGATTTCATAAGGCCTATAATAAATAATATTCCCCGGACATAATATGACTATATACATTTGTAGTATTATTCCTCATTATAACAGCTTAAAAATACCAATACAGAATTTGTAAATGAATGCACATTATATTAATACAAGGTGAATATGCCTTTATTTTTATTTACCAGATGTATTTGGCTGACATAAGTCAAAGAGGACGCAGCTCCCGTGTCCCTCCTCTCCCTCACACAAGAGCTGCGAAGATGTTCATTTCCTTATCTCCTTCTTTTATTCGCCAGTCAGTTCATCGTCGCCCCCTCGACTCGCAGGAAGTGTTACAGCATTATAACTTCATTTCCCAGATCCCCACCAGCGGCGAGGAGGTCAGGGGGGTCGGGAGCGGTACGGAAATATTCCAGTGCGGCTATGGCGGGGAGTTTTATGAAAGCAATAAAAGTCCATCCACGGTGTAACCCTCGTGCCTCCAGAGAGCCGCTGTCTTCTATATCTACCCTGTAGATCCGGATTTGTGTACAAATCATTAAAACAATCACAAATTCGCTTCTAGGGGAGTATATAGTGGATTTATACGCGACGGCAGCGATGGATCCAACGCAGGAGCGAGAGGCCTTTGAGCGGCTGTTATTGGCTTGTAACGCCTTATGGATCGCTGCTTCACACTTGATTTTCTCACAAGTGGAACTGCAAAGGTTAATAAAAATGTCTCATGCACGAATTTGTATTCCACATCAGCGTTGACACGCGCGAATTCATTCATTTCAAGACGTTATTGCTGGTTTATTTTGATGGAAACTCAATCCAAGTTTCGTTACACTTTTATTTATATACTTTCACATCATTTTTTCCCCCGCAGTTTGAAGGCCGATTCCAGGTTGAATTGGACTCTTTTTTATTTATTATTTGTCCAGCTGAAAAATGATGCGGTCTGTTCATCTAAAGGGGGTTGGGTATGTGTGTATGTGAGGGGAGGGGGGGGGGGCTAAGGTTTCGATTCAGAGACGGTCAATTTTCTCGAAACAAAGGACTTGGATATCTCCATCATCTTGCCTGTGTGTATGTGTGTGTGTGTGTGTGCGTGTGTGTGTGTGTGTGCACCTTCAGTCCCACTGATAACATCACAAGCGCCTCCTTTTTGACTAGAAATGCATCTTTGCAGCACATTTTATGTGTTTGTGTCTCGCTTCTAAGCTCTCGAACCGCCTGCAGAAAGTTTACTGTAGAGTGTGAGAGAATGCGGGTGAGCGTGTGTGATTATTATTCTTTATAAAGCAGCGTGTGCGTCCTCACTTTGCGCAGTGCAGGTTCAAGCCCTTGTTTCATGGTGTTCTGTGTCTGTTCATGGCAATGAGAAGGTGACACTAGTAGCGTTAGAGTGTGTACATGGAAGTGTGCTAGTGGTTGAAATGGGGGGGCAAGGTTGTAAAAGTCAGCTCGTGTGAGCGGGTCACGGTTGAGGAGATGAATTTCCTCCAGCAGGAAAAAACAACAAAGAGCTGTCTGTGTATCTTCTGTTCGGTAAGCTCAAGGGCAAAAGCAGCCGCGCGCGGTCTGGACCCGGCACATGGACTCTCCATGTTAATATCGGGGAAGTGGCGGAAAACAAATACACATCCTGTTTGTTCATGCTGGCCAAAGAGCGAACCGAGGCTGGATTATCATGCAAACGGGGGGAGAGTTTTAAATGTGGAGTGGCTCTCCTGCAAAGAGCCAACCTGTGACGGACTCTCTCCTTCCCATAACGCAAAGGTCTGCTGGTGATTTAGAAGGCCCGTGGAACCTGAATTAGTTGATGAATTTTCTATCGATCCTAAACAAGCCAGATTTATCTCTGACACGGTGCTGCTGCTGGGTGGCGGTGGAGCACTCTCCCACTCCCCGTTATTAGGGATTTAAAAGAAAAAAACGTTGGCAAGCACGTCTCTATACACACACACACACACACACGCGCGCAAATATATACACAGTGGGTGGTGCAGGCGCCACTTGAAATCCCCCCGAGCGCTTTCTTTCCACTGCTTTTTTTCCTCCTTCTTATTGAAGTCCCAGCCAGACGCGTAAAAGGAGAGAAAATGGTTCGTTTGCATCACGGAAGACTTGTCATCTGTACTGTACTCTTGTTGCTCGCGTGTGTCCGTTTGCGCGTGCGCCTTCCTCGAGCTCGGACGCACTTTTATTATTGTTGTGATTCTCTGGCTGCTTTAGGGCGGTGTGCGCGCCGACATGTGGTGGAGGGATCTGCAGAAGGGGGGGGGGGGGGGGGGGAGAGGGGACGGTGTTTGGGAGCCTGTGAATGCCCACAAACGGAGGCCATATGATGGTGCGCGTGCGGGGGCCGTGTATATGCTTAATCCCATTTCCTTATCCGGGGTTCATCCCGGAGGCGCGCCATTGGCCGGCCGCCGTCACGTGGCTTCTTAACTTTGTTCACTTGACAGAAAAGTAGGAGGGTTCAACGGAACAGGAATAACCGAAGAGTAAAGGGATGAGATATAAATTTTAGTTATATATTTTCCGAGTAGGTGCAATTCCACAAAAAGACTGACATTAATGGCCATGAGCTCCTATTTGATCAACTCCAACTATGTGGACCCGAAGTTCCCACCGTGCGAGGAGTACTCACAGAGCGACTATCTGCCCAGCCACTCTCCGGTCTACTACAGCTCCCAGAGGCAGGAGGCTGCCGCCTTCCAGCCGGACTCCCTCTACCACCACCAGCACCACCCGCAGCACCAGAACCACCACCAGCAGCGCGGTGAGCCGCCGTACACGCCGTGCCAGCGTCCGGGGCAGCCCGCCTCGGTGGTGATTTCCCCGCGGGGTGAAGTCCTCCCCGCGGCTGGGCTGCGGACGGCCGCCGTCCCGGAGCTGAGCCACCACTCCGACTCGGTGACGCCCAGCCCGCCTCCGCCCGCGACTTGCGGGATAACACCCCACAGCCAAGGCAGTTCGTCCCCCACGAGCGCCAAGGACCCCGTCGTCTACCCGTGGATGAAGAAAGTCCATGTAAACATCCGTAAGTGCTGCATGCAAACTTCTTCCTCCCTCTCCCCCCTCTCTCTCTCTCTCTCCCTCTCTCGCTGCGCCTTTGTGCATGCCGTGCAGTCAGCTAGGTGTCCACCGTCTAAATCTTCGGCGTCCCCTCCCTGTTTCCCGCTAGAAGCAGAAGAGTAGCCCTTGGGTCAAGATTTACGATCGTCTGTTTGCAGGGCCAATATAATTACACCCTCCATAAATTTTTATTACACCTCTCCGCCGAGGTGCCTTTTGAAGTCCGATCTCCGGCGCGTCGGCTCTAATTCCTCGCCTTATGACAACTCAGACCGAGCCCATAAGTTAGCTTTTATGCTTTGGTAATTTGATTTTAAGTGGTCGGGTTGTATAAACGGTGTACTTTACTCTGTCGAGCCTTCCTTCCCCACTCGTTGTTCCAGGGGAGGGGAAGTTTTATGGCAGCTGAAATATTCATGTTTATGGAGCCGGCCGTAAAAACGCTAATGTAAAACCGAATAGCTGCAGTCTATTACGGCTCCTCTCTGTAATCTTCAATATACTTGCTGCCTATATGCGCGTTGGGATAGCTGGAGTTCGCGAGCGCGACCACAAAAATAAAACCAGTGCCACTTCTGTAAAGTCACCGTAATGATTTCACACCACCGTAAGAACAATTCTCTTGCATATTTGTTCTTCTCCCGTTGCAGTTATTTTAGCTGTCAACAGACTCAGCTGCAGCATGTTTGATCGCTGCTGTTTGGTATTTGTTGAATCGTCACCAAGTCGGCCATTCAGTGCCATAGCCCCCCCCCCCCACCACACACACACACACACACACACACCGCCACCTTTATCCTCAATCAGTTTTTACAGTTCAGACAATGCTGCCATCTTTGCGCTCAGTCCGTGGCATCCCTGCATCGAAACCACCGCATGTAAATGTTCCGGCATGTGCGAACACGTATCAGAGCGGCACGATTTTTTTTGTCAAGTTTACAGATAATGCGGCTCTCAAATCACAGCATTTGGCCACCGGCGTCAGGCTGGATGCGCTGAGAGGATCCACGCCGCCGCAGGGCCTGAGTTGACACCTGACAACATGTGTGCGCTGAAGACGCAAAAGCCTGTAGTGTGAAACAAACCAGTTCCGCCGTAACAGCTGCGTTTGTGAGCACGCGGGCCAACAGATGTAGTGGTAGGATAAAAGGGGATCGCGATCATTAAAGGGTCTGCAAGGTTACGGCCATTTTGTATCCCATCAGTAGGTGGCCGTGGCTTTATCTCTCCTCGTTGCGTGCTCATAATGCCCTGACGGTTTTATTCCTCCGTGGGGCTTGGTGGGCTGTTTTCAGTTTCGCACGTTACCGCTAGACATCTGTGTTGCGTCGTCTTTAACGAGCCCACAGTTATAAACAATAACTATGTATTTTAGTGAAAGCCAATTATTCTACTGTAATGTGGCACTATTATCAATATGAAAGCATGGCTTGATATCCTGTATTATTTATAATTGTATAAATCATAATTATATATAATTCATGTATGGCAATTATTATTATTATTAGTAGGGTTACTATATGACCATAGGCTATATTTTCGAAATGAATTGAAATGTTTTTTTATTTGTTTGCTTGAGTGGTTCATGTCGTGATGCTCATATATTCCCATTGTTGTCCCACAGTGAGCTCGAACTACACAGGCGGTGAGCCGAAGCGCTCGCGGACGGCCTACACGCGGCAGCAGGTCCTGGAGCTCGAGAAGGAGTTCCACTACAACCGGTACCTGGCGCGCAGGCGCAGGGTGGAGATCGCCCACACGCTGTGCCTGTCGGAGCGGCAGATCAAGATCTGGTTCCAGAACCGCAGGATGAAATGGAAGAAGGACCACAAGCTGCCCAACACCAAGGTCCGCTCCGGGACCAATAACAACAACAACACAAACTCCCAGGCTCTAACCGGCTCCCAGAACCGCGCTGGGCCCCTATAGCCTGGGTGTCCGGCTCTCTGTTTTATGGTCTTCCTCTCCTTGTTCCAAAACTGAACGCCGCAGCGGCAGCCGCACTTGTAGCACCGGAGCCCGTACTTAGGACCGGAATAACGCCTGCTCTGGAGGAGGATGGGGGGACATGTCACTGCCGCCCGTTCGGCCTTGATATGTGCTGATGTTACACTCTCTAACATGACGTTATGACGTGGGAGGGGTGGAGGGGGGAGAATTCCCATTCATGAAACAATGAAATGAACAAAAGTAGGCGAAGAAGGAGAGAAAGCGACCCGGCCGCTCCTTTGCTTTCCCCTCCTCGCTCCCTCTCTGTCCCTCCTTTTTATGTATGTCTTTTATACTCGTCTCTCTCTCTCTCTCTCTCTCTCTCTCTCTCTCTCTCTCTCTCTCTCTCTCTCTCTCTCTCTCTCTCTCTCTCTCTCTCCTCTCTCTCTGTGACGAGCATAAGACGGTATAGGCTGAGGATAATGTGCCCGCGTGCGTCTATTTTTTGTTTTTTTGGTGAAGATGGATCCTCGTTTTCATCTTTAATCATGCCAAACTTGGGCCCCATTTGTCATGTTTACTCTGCAGGTACAAAGAAAAGGGGTGAACCGCGACTCTGCCCATTACCCCCCCCCCCCCCCAACTCACGCACGCATGTGTAATAAATGGAACTCTCGTTTCGTCAGGAGAAGTATTCTTACACCCCGCCACACACACACACACACACACACACACACACACACACACACACACACACACACACACACACACACACACACCCCTCTGTCCGTCCTTATAGCACTCCGCCATCAAATATTACTCCGGTGTGACCCGGTATGACACCAGGTCGTCCGCCTCGCTGTCATCACTATAACTGTTGGTATTTCTGTTTTGTTTGACGACAAAATATAGCTTTTTTGGTCATTTTGAATGAGTCATTTTATTTTTTGAATTCTGTATTGATTGTAAAGCGGTACTCCGTGCTGCTTTCCTTTTTCTTTTATTTTGCTGAGAATGACAAGGAGCGTTTACGTGGTTCGTTGATTGTTGATGTCGTGATGTTGTATACAGGGAAGCAGACAGACAGGGTGAATCCAGAGATATTAAGGATACCGAGCAGGGTTTGTAAAGCTGCCTAAACAAAGGACACTGATATCCAAACCAAAATCCTGCTACGAGTAGCGCAAGAACACATTATAAACGCAGCACTATGATACAATGTACTACCTATTACCTCAGTTCTACTTATATAAATATATATATTTTTATTTCTTTGGTCCTCTTATTTCCTCTCGCTCGTTCAATGAAGTGACAGCTTTTCGAGCTTTTTATATTTTTGAAATTGTGTGACGAGTTATTATAATAATTATTATTATTACCGGCAATACAATAAACAGCGCTATTCATTTCTTGTATGTGTAAAATTTAGTAAAAATAAATGTAATTTAATGATAAGCGATTGTTCCAGTCATGGACATTGAGAAAACAAGGAGCCTTTTTTATTGCATGTCTGAATGGTGTTCACTTTCTTTTTCTTTTCTATTTCTTCCTCTTTGTCTTTTCTCCGCACATTAAATGCGCGCGCACTTCCTCTCCCCTCCTCGCTTCTCCTCCTCCCTCTGTTCTGTCAGCTTGTTTTTACACCTTTTATTCTGCAAGTGTTGTTGTTTTCTTCTTGAATTGGTGTTATTTTATTTACATTCCAAAGATCACGTTTCTGTCGTTATTGACGGTGATAATTATAACGATGATGGTATTGTTGAACATGTGTGACCTCCTCCGACGTGTAAGCGGCTCCTCTCTCTGCTTATGCCTCCTCAGTGTCCTTCCTATTATTTGTAAATAGTTCATAGAAATTTAAATAAATGGCTGAAAAGGTTAATTCTCCATCCTCTCTCTTTTGTTATCTTATCTCAGAATTCTGTGTTTCTCATATTCTTCAAAATTTCCCAGCATATGATATTGTTAAAGTCAAGAGGTTTTATTTTTCTACAATTTGTCAAAATAAAATTTGTAATATTTTCCTTTTTTTCTGCCTCCATAGAAGGTCTGAAAGAGCAAAAACAAAAAAGAAAAACACTTCTCCTCTCTCCTCTCATGGACGTTTGAAGGCTGAAGGATGTCTGTAAAGCATATATGTATATATGTATATATATATATATATACACATATATATATATATATATATATATATATATATATACGTATATATATATATACATATATACATACACACGCTCCCACGTGCACACACAATAAATAATTTCATTTCATTTCACTGTTGGTTTTGCCCACAAACGCACATAAGACCTGTCTCGAGAAATCAGCAGCCTGCGATGATTAATCTGTCCCGGCCATGAGTGATCTTGGTACATTACGTCCTGTAATCTCGTTTTAAATCACAAACCGTCCCTCCGTTTCACTCCCGTTCTCCCGTTAATTTAACGGCTGCTCAGACGCGCTTGCACCGGCCCGACACAGAGAACGAGCCCCCCCCCCCCCCCCCACCCCTCCTTCTGAAAAAAACATTAAATAGTTTCTTGGTTCGTGGTCTTTTAATGCTTTAATGAGTGTAATTTTTGCACAACAGTTTTCCCCCCACCGCTTCCCTATCGGTGTTTTCTGGACCGGTGCTGTGCGCGCATGTGTGTTTTATTTTTTTATATATTACAAAAAGGGAGCGGACCGGCGCCATAGCTCAAACCCTGACAACCAAATAGATAATCAACAAGACGAATGGCTTCTTTTGTAAGGCGCGGCTCCCGTATTAATTTTCATTTTCTTTTCTTAGAGCAGGTATCGAAAAATATAGAGCAAGAGGGGGGAGGGAGGGGGGGCGAGAAAATAGCATTCCTCTCGATGAACTTTAAACACAAAAAAAAAAAAATGTGTGCCCCTCAAATTGGTCCGCTCGTATTCCTCGGCCCAGAGAAGATTCCCTATTACTTGTTGGTTGATTTCTCCTGGGCCTCTTGCCACAGAGACTCCCTCTGCCCATTTATCTGTTTTCTTCCTGTTTATGAGAGGCTGCAAAACGCCGCCCCTCCTATCCAACTGTAACGCCGAGGTGTGCTCGAGCGCGCACACGCACACTGCGCCAAAAATGGTAAAAAGGCTGAATCTATATCCACCATCACTGTTTTATTAGTGCAAAACTCAATTTAAATGTTTAATTTGCTCGGCTTCCAAGTATATATCCATATACAGGAGGGCTCATGTATATATATATATATATATATATTTATATATAATATATATATATATATATATATATATATTTATATATATATATATATATATATTTATATATATATATATATACATATATATATATATATATATATATATATATATATATATATATATATATATATATATATATATATATATATATATATATATATATATATATATATATATATATATATATAAGCCCTCCTCCACACACACACGATCATATTTGTCCTGTAATTTTCGCCTTACCAATTGTGCAATATTGGAGAATCCAAACAGAACCCCCCCCCCCCCCTAACCAATATGCACACACGCACACACACACACACACACACACACACACACACACACACACACACACACACACACACACACACACACATATGCCTCCACAATAACCCCTGAAGCCCCTCAGCGCTCTTGCAGTCCGAGTTGAAATAAATGAATTTGCGTGCCGGGTGACACCGCGCACAATAAAACTCCACAGAGGAATCTGGATTCTTTCTTAGCCCCCTTTATCAGCCGGGGCCTTCTGCCGCTTGTGTGAATGGGAGCAGATTTATTTTTTCTGTGAGGATGCCTACCCCCCCACCCCCTGTTGAAAAAAGGTTCACCGCCATTATTTGGCGGACAGCACAGAAGGGACGGCACCTCAAGAAAAATGCGAGAATTATACAAGAAGAAGAAAAAAATCATTAATCACTTGTTCTTCTTTAAACACTTCTCCTTCTTTTTCTCCTTCTCTATTGTCAGTCGGCAGCCTCACACAAGACCCCTTCTGCCAACAGAGAGAGAGAGAGAGAGAGAGGGCAGAGGGACAGACAGGGGAGAAGAAAAAAGAAGACGTCTTGGAAGACACTTGGAAGACAACCCCCCTCCTCCTCCCTCCCTCTCTCACACATAAACAGTCACACCTCCCCTTCCCACCCATCGGCAAGCAATTTTTTCCTTTACACCCCACAACTATCCATAAGAAAGAAAAAACTTTTTTTCTCTTCCTCATCGGAAAGAAGAAAATCCCTCCAAAGAAACTTCCAACAAACCAGTCAGAGAGCCCTCGCGGCGCAGGAGAAGATGGCCCAGAGGTCCACGACAGTGGTGGCATCCGAGGTAAGAGGCCTGGGAACTTCATTTCGTCTACCCTCTTTCCGTCTTTTGCGCTTCTCTGTTGGCCTGATGGCTCGGTTGGCGTTTTTATGGTTTTATTGCCCCCCTGCGCATTTGGCGAGGTCAGGCGAAGGGAGCGTTTATGGCCGTGGGTGCTTTGATTCTTAGCGCAGGGCACTTTTGGAGTTGGGTGTTTGTGTTGGAAGGTGTGTGTGTGTGTGAGTGTTTCTCCCTGAGTTTGTGCAACTGTTTTTGCCCACGGTGTCACTTTTGCGTCTGTTTGTCACTCGCGAGGCCCCACCGCTTCTCGCGCAGGTGTTGTCGTGCGTGAAATATGCGTCTGTCACGCAAGGGGTATATGGAAATGTTTGCTTTTCAGATTTTTATTTTTTGAAGGTGTGTTTTACTTCACAGGGTTTATGTCGCAGTTGGACCACAAACTTCACGCGGTCGCCAGTGCAGGCTCGCGCAGTTCAGAAAACGCTCGAGCTAATGCATGACAGAGTACTTCCTGGTTCCCCCGGAGCTTATTATACATTTTGCCTTGGTTGTGTTTCGCTGTTTATAAAGTGTTGCTATGGCCTATAGCTTTTAATGAGATACTATTGGATGCGTGAGCGTGTGTGTGTGTGTGTGTGTGTGTGTGTGTGTGTGTGTGTGTGTGTGTGTGTGTGTGCGTGTGTTGTCGTCCAGGTGCAAACGGAGATGCGGTGCGGTATATGAATAATACGGTACTCAACTGGAGAGAAGGATGCAGGGGGGGGAGAGGGGGAGAAAGAAAAATTAAAAGAACTGGGGGGGGGGGGGGGGGGCTGGTTAATGGATACTCTCTCGCTTGCGCTTCAAAACAATTTACCTCTAAAACAAACGCCCATGCGGTAGCCGAGCAGCAGCGGCGGGCCTTCGGGATCGCACTCACTCCCGTGTGACCCCTTCAGAAATCAATCGCGCTCGGGATTAAAAAATAGAAGGGCAGCGGCTCCGGTGGATGGGGCTCCGGACTCTCTCGTGGGGGTGGAGGCGGCCGTGGCGTGATGCGATGGAGAAGTAAGAGAAACTAATGAGGGAGATATATAGGCGGCGGGAATGGAAGGGAAGGCAGAGAATGAGAGAGGAGGAAACAATAATCGATGGTCATGCAGGGGCAGCGGGATGGCCAAGCTGCTGCTGCAGAGGGTTCAACCAGGGGACACGTTGTTCTGACCGATGAGGTCCACTGGCTCTGAAGCCAGAGGCTGACCCATGGTTCCCACCACCTCCCCCCCCACACACACACACACACACACACACACACACACACACACACATACCCCCACCACTCCAGGTCCCCCTTGACCTCTTCGCAAGGTTTGCTGCTCCCTCGGACATTCCCAGACCTCCGGCCCCCCGGGCCACTTAGTCATAACAGGCCCGAGTTCAGGGCACTGTACCCCGGGGGCACGGCGGCCGTATCTCTGCTCCCACAGCCAGACAGACTAACCTGGGCATGGGGTCAGCGGCAGGCCACTGTCTGTCTGTTAAGGGGGTTGTGTTGACGAGAACACATCACTGTTCAACACAACCACATGAATGTGTGTTGCTCCCAGCGCCAAGATAGTTTTGTAAATGTTGTCTCAAGGTTTGGTCAATCTGTCACCTGAAAGCAAAGCTTTTCAAATGTGGTGTTCTGTCTCAATCTGAAGCCTGAACCCCTGTTGGGCAGTTCTGACTCTGATCTGCTATGAAAGGGTCAGCTGGGCCAGCTGGTCAGGCTGAGAGCCAGATAATGTGCAGCCTGATGCTGGACAGTATTTGGACAGACTGGGACCTTAGTGTAAACAGAGCCGTCCCCTCCTGATTGCCTTGCTGAAAAGCTGCTGAGTTGTTTGTCTTTTTTTAACTTCCAGGCTTGTTCCAACCATGTTTACAAGCTGTTATTCAGAGCAGAATTTCACACTGTTTGGTTATAGTTTAAGACACGACAAGCTGATCCATATTGTCAATAACTAGAACAACGCAGGAGAGGATGCTGGTGTTTGTGTTACTGTAGAATTGATTGTGAGAGATTCAGTGAGCTGCAGCCATCATTATTTACCGGGATTGGGCTGCTGGTCATTTTCCAGCCTGGTAATCTGACCTGCAGCTGGGAGGGGTGGGGGCGTTGTGTGTGTGTGTGTGTGTGTGTGTGTGTGTGTGTGTGTGTGTGTGTGTGTGTGTGTGGGTGTGTGTGTGTGTGTGTGTGTGTGTGTGTGTGTGTGTGTGTGTGTGTGTGTGTGTGTGTGTGATGTTAAGCACTGATTAATCAAGGGCACATATTGAAATGCTGTTCGGTTTGGTTCCCCCATGCCCTCATTACCATTAAATGTGTCCAATCTAGTGTAGATGGCCCTTCATTGTCTATTTCACATGCAACATATATAATAGCGTTGCCTGCAATCTGTAGCTCCTTGAACTGATGGATCCATGTTTTCATTTCAGTCAGCATCCAAAGATAGCATCAGCATGGAAATGATGCATCACGTCTACGAGGTGCAGGATGCTGTTGGGATCAGACCTGTGACTCTTTGTTCAGCTCAGTCCCGTCTGTCTTTGTGTTACAGTTGTAACATACTAAAGTTTCCCTTCTTGCATAAAGCTCCACTCTCACAGCTCTTGAATGTGTGCTGAAGCAGCTTTTTGCACATGTAGAGCTAATTCTTTTTTTTCTTTGCACATAATACAGTATGACATCACTAGTTTAACTAACACAGCTCTGCAGCACGCTCAGCTGGGTTTTTGAAGTACATTATAGATCCACCTACAGCGGATGAGATGCTTCAAGAGCTTCATTAACCAACAGCAGAGGAGATGAAAGGTCAGAGGTCACAGCTCCTTTGGGACTGTGAGACATATTTGGTGCAAAGATGCTAGTGTCAGGAAATGATAATCATTTCAATATTTCAACTTTCTCAGTATTTTACATTCATGTTTGCTTTTTTCAATTGAATATAAGCTTAAATGTATAATTTGCATCGTTGATTTTAAATATTATCCGAACACTTGCGTCTTCAATTTAAAATAGTACAATCAGACAAACATTCATCAAATGTATGTTTTAAAATCAGCCAACATTCGATCAAATAATTAATAAACAAACATTCACATAATTCTTCAATCACAAACCAACTCTCAGACAGTAGATGATACTTTGAACCATTGATGCATCTGTTTACATCCATCAGCTCGAATCAAGCTGCTAATGCGTGTTATTCTCTTTCTGTGTTTGTTTCCTTTCTGAGTTTCTTCTTTTCTTTCTGATAAGAAATGTTCGACACCTGTAACCGTCCATAGCGTGTCTCTGTGTGTGTGAAGGTTCTGGGTGGTGGAGGAACGTACAAAGTGTTCAGGCAGAGACTAAATAACAAACTCTTTTCTTTGGACTTGTTTTACGTTTCTGTTAATTGCAGTATACAAATAATCCAAATAAGAACTGGGGCTGCAATGCCTCTCATCATGTTGCAATAGAAGAGAAGATGTTGCAGCTTTCATAGCACAACAAAAGCGCAGTTGCTCAGAATAAGAGTTTGCACACAGACTAAATCTCATTTCTGCCCTGCAGCTCGTGCAGGTTCATTAAAAACACGCTTGTGAAATTAAAAGTCCTGCTGCTGCTGCATGCAAAGTCCGCTGAGCTCTTATTTAGTGAAAGTAGATATGACTTATTCTCTCTCTCTCCCTCTCTCTCTCTCTCTCTCCCTCTCTCTCTCTTTCTCTCTCTCTCCCTCTCTCCCTCTCTCTCTCTCTCTCTCTCTGATTTGAAGCCTGTTCCCGCCTCTGTCTGTTGATATGTTGTTTTTGTCCTGGTGCTTCTCTCCATCTAAAGAGGCAGAGATCTGCGCGTGTACACATGATGGCGGGGATTGGCAGATACATAGCTGTGGGGTGGAAGCGTGACACTCTCGCGCGTCTGACCCACAGCTTCACTGAGGCCAGTGAAGCGAAATTAACGTTTCGGATCAGCTCCGAGAGCTGATCCGAAACGGCAGCTTTACACCGGAAGCTGCGGACTTTTCACGCGTTTGTGTGTGTGTGTGTGTGTGCTTTGCGTGAACGTGCGAGTGCCCACATGCTTCAATCGTAGGCTGGCACACACACTTAACACATCCAACCAAACACCAACTTCTCGGCTTCTCGGCACCAACGGCTGTTTCAGCTCTCTCTCTCTCTCTCTCCCTCTCTGACCTGGGGAGTCTCGCGGTGGTTAACTAATTGCTAGACAAATCGCCCGCGCGTTTTTTTCTCTCTCTCTCCTTACGCTCGTTGAATTTATTATTCTGGAGAGCGCGAGGAGAAGAGAGGTCACGGTGCAGGCGCGCGGGCTGCAGGAGGAGGTCGTCACGAGAGATGTATGGCTGCCAGGCTTTTACTATATGTGTGTGGATGTGTGCGCGGAGAGAGAGAGAGACAAAAAAAGAGAGAGAGAGCGAGAGAGAGAGAGCGCGCGCGTGCGAGCCATTTAAAAGTAGACACGTATTAAGTATTAAGGAGAGTGCCAAACAATGGGTGCCAAGTTGCAACACGCGTACACACTCAGGCCAGCGCCGTGTAATTTTAGGCCGTGGCTGCTGCAGCGTAATGCTGTTGCAATGTGTTCTAGTGTAATATATTCAATAGGTGTTATGTATGATTATTACTCACGAACATAATCATAAACAGCAGCAAAACCATGAATGATTTTCTTACCTCACGTTTTAAGCGACAGTGTCATCAGTTTTTGTTTTACGTGCAACCTGGCAACCCGGAGAATTTGAACGCTCTATTAAAGCCTTCTACTGATGAATGCATGCGATATTATCGATTAATAAGTCATACAAATACGCCCTTTATTCAGTCCCCTTTGTCCCCTGCAGTTGGACAGCGTCACAGCAAGGCCGCGTGCAGGCAACGGAGACAAGTGATGACTCTACCGATGTGTTCCAGCAGCGCTCATATCCGTTAGATGCGAGTGATAAATATAGGCTTCTGTGGCCCGTATGACTAATGGCGGAGCATTAAGCGTAGTGATACTCTAGTATTCCCCCCCCCCCCCCCCCTCCAGCTTTTACTTATCGATATCCTAATGACAAAGGCGCGCTGACTTATCTTATATTAGCCTTTAAATATATATTTATTTATATTTATATAATAACAGGCCTGAAAACCACACGTATATTCTGGCAAACAACCAGCTATTGTGTCACACGTCAGAAACCTCCACCCGAGACGAAACAACTCATTTTGACCCCGACTTGCTTTATTGTTATTGTTATTATTTATTTCGATAGTAGTAACCCTTTAATCGATTAAAGCCCTTCGCATAAGGAGTTAATGAACATGTTGCTACAGTTAGAATGCAATACTGCTACTTATCAGTTATGCCATCTTCTCAGATATTCATCATTATTTATAGATATATCCGCACATGTGGAGAGACGTAGCCAGCTCGGTTTATATCACCACGAGACAAAAACATCCAAAAGCATGTGGCCGAGTTGTGTTCGGATTTCCATATGAAACTGTTAAAGCCATTGATCCAAGCAGCTCTCCCAGACTGTATAAAGGGAAAACTGGGATAGTTCGAGCAGTGATCCTGTCACGTGTTCTTATTAAAACTCACTGAATGTACTCATACAAGTAGAGACGGACGGGTTTCAGATACGATTCAATAATAATAATAATGATAACATTAATGAGCGCGTTCACGTCAACCACTAAAATGCTCCTGGCTGTTGATTTTGATTGGTTTTAAATACCCACTTAGATACATAGAGCATTGAAGGTACGGGGGGTTCCACCACACGGCCCGTGAGACCGCGGCCGGCGGGAATTCGTCTCCGGTACGATCTCATAATATTACGGGGAGGGAAGACCTCGCGTCTCGCGCAGGGAGAATGTATAAAAAAAACAAAAAAACGTCTGTGCGCGTGCAGCCGTTTTGAGACAGATTTACGAGCCGCGGTGAAAGGCGAGTTGTCGGGGCTTGGTAAATCAATCTCTCTCTCTCTCTCTCTCTCTCTCTCTCTCTCTTCCTGTCTCTGTCTTCCTCCTCTCGACCAGTCTAGCCTTAATAATAACAATAATAATAATAATAGTCATAATGATAATAATGATAATAATAAAAATATAGGCTCTTTTGATGTAATATAAAACCACTTCATCACGTCGCGGACACTTTGATTTTACGGCCATTCTCCATCCTGACAATGGGAGATTTTCAGTTTCTCTCTTTTTAGTCAGAGCCAGTTAATCATGAACGAGGAGGAAGAATCTACCTGTCTTAATCCATCACGGACCGAGAAGACCCCCAAGATCCCAAAGAACCACCTTCAATTACTGGCTGCTTGGTGGGATTCTGTGTCCACCTAATAAGTGTTAAAGACAACTGTTTTAATAACCCACGAGACATGGACGATTTGAATGAAACAGACTTCTCTAAAAAAGCCTGCAAATATATGACGTATTAGTAGATTATGAATATTATTATAACAACTTAATAAATGCCAGTTTTTAAAAATGATTATTTTCCTTTCTATAAATAGCCAAGTCCATCATGTCGCAAACACATCCCTTTGTGTTTGTCGGCAGCCTACCGTCACTATGAATGATTGTTATGGTAAAGGTACGTTACGGTACTAGAGTTGAAAGGATCTCCTTCTGCTTGACTCTACAACACACACGCACGTACACACACGCAAACTCGCACCACTCCCAGCCATCATAATTCGGATGTTTATGCTCTCGGAATGGTTTTTGTAACAGCTTCGCGTGCGGCTGTGCCAAGTTTACACAGAGCTGACTGCTGTACCGCTGCTGTCAGGCCGGCGCGCGGGTCTCCGCCGCCGCCACTTATCTTCTGCTGTTGTGTTCACACTGTGATTGCTATAATTTATGGCCGTCATTACAGACGCCATCATCACAGCCGCAAATGTTTGATTTCAATCTTGTTGTGGGTAAAAATCTCGAGCGCTCGCGATAGAACTTTAAGGGACTCTGCGAAAAAAACAGGGAAGAGAAATAAATCACCGCACAACTGTTTCCCTGATAAAAGCCTCAGAACTATAATGCTACTGCTAATTCTTTTTTATTTATTTGTTAGGTGGGGGATATTTTTAGAAACCGTGTTTTACTGTGAGCTCACTGGTTAATTTATTTAGTTACTTCCCATCTTTTTTATGTCACTTCTTCTCTGGCCTCCCATAAAAAGCAGCTGCTTCAGTTGTAGCGGAAGCTTTGTGTGTGTTTTTAGCATGTAGCCTATGCTAGCTACCTGGTTGACTCGCTGACTTAGAAATGCTGCGGAATGAGGAGCAGCCGCGTGCACGTCTCGAGGCTGCCGCGGCCCATTGTTTGACCTTGAAGTGTTTCTTAGCGCTCAGCAGCAGGTTAGCCCCGTTAGCCTCCCGGCATGGACACTTTTTCTTTTTTTGAAAGACTCTCGAGCTATATTGTTCTGCTGTGAGGCGGCTCGAGCTCTGGAACCGGGACACGCCAAAAAAGAAAAGAGAAAAGGATTCCAGGGTTCTATTGTTGCTGCTCCTGGCGCGGCCTCGCGACGGGGTTTTTGTCTCTCGTCTGTCTCACTCTCTCCTTCTTCTGTCTCCCTCCTTGGTGTCCCTCTCTTTATATCTAACAGCTCGGTTCCGCGTGCTACCTGCCCCTTACTCTCCCTTCTGAATAAATATACACCTTCCTCTAAATGCATTGCGGGTGGGGAACTTCTTCACGCGATAAAATAATTGTAGCCAGTTTTGTCAAGATAAAATATTTAATTGTACTCTGTTTCAGAGATTTCCTCTCATATTTCCAGCTGCATCACGCTCACATTTCGATGCGGATCATGAATTTGTAATTATTAAACAGTTTTAGTCTGTTAAATATTAAGCTGAGCGTTAAACTCAAACACGGGAAATAAACCCTGCCGTGATGCACAGTAGTGACATAAAAAATAATATGCTCGCGCTTTGCTCGAATATGGAATATTGTCAGCTGGAAACAGACACACTGGAACATAAGATGGGACAATATGAGGACCCCCCCCCTTGTTCTGTCGACTGACGGTGACCCGAGTGCGAGCTGACAGTGAGGAATAACAGAGAAAGAGTCTCTATGGCGGCCGGTCATTTTTTTTAAACGAACATAGTCGGTGACAATTATCTTTCATAGGGCCTCTCGGTGCGTCTGTCACGGGCCTAGCCCTTTACCTCACACTACAGCACGCGCCACTCCCGCTGAACAAACCGGCTGTACAGGTGAACAGCGGGGCTTCCCGTGCTGCGTTTGCGGGCATGTTTTTTGTTTTGCTTTCAGTCACAGCCCTGAACCGGTCCGGATGGGTCCCACGAACGGAGAGGGTGCATTGATACCCCCCCCCCCCTCCCTTATCACCCCCACCGATACCCCACAGCCCCGCCCCCGACCGACACGTCACGTGATTCATTAAATAATTAATGCAGAGGGTTGCAGAACAGATATGTATTCGTCAGGAACATAACGGTGAGACCAGTGTGTGTCTGCACGCACTTGCACGCGCCCGCGCGTGTGTGTCTGACGTCGGGAAATCCAACTGTCCTCACGAAAAAAAAATACAAGCCCCCCTATAGCAGCGGAGAGAGGGGGAGAGAGAGAGAAAGAGAGAGAGAGGGGGGAGAAGAGGAGACACAGAGACACGCCGACGGGGAGAGAGAGAGAGAGAGAGAGAGAGAGAGAGAGAGAGAGAGAGAGAGAGAGAGAGGAAGAGAAAAGAGAGAAGGAGGCTGCAATAAAACAAAATTTGGACGGGTGTGCGTCTTGCGGGTCGCTGTGGACACCGTGAGTATTGCGGAAGGAAGGTGGACTGCATGGGGGGAGACCACACTTCTTCTTCTTCTTCTTCTGCTTCTTCTTCCTCATCTTCCACGCCGCTGCGCCGCCTTCGCCCGCATCCCAGTGAATCATAGGCTATTTTAACACCGTGGTAAATATGCCCCCCACACACATAAAAAATACCCATCTTTCGCCGTGTTTTCTCATCGTGCATGTTGCTGTCGTGTTGTTTACACATCTCACCCCCCACCCATCATCATCAGCCATTGTTTATCGGTTCGGAGTAGTGCAGCAAGGCAGCCTGCAAACCGGGAGAGAGAGAGAGAGGGAGAGGGAGAGGGAGAGAGAGGGGAGAGCGATGTGAGCCGGTGGCTGTTTATATTTTGAGAAGCACTTGGATTATTCTTCTCCATCTTTCTCCCATCACCTCCTGTCTGCCTCTACATCTCTCTCTATCTGCCCGACTCTCCGTCCATCCCTCTCCCTCTCTCTCCCTCTCTCTATATCTCTCTCTCTTCCTCCTTCTCTTTTTTTTCTCCCCCAGCCAAGCTACTTCTCTTGATTTATAGTGAGGCAGGGTGTCAGCGTGCAGCCGGGGCTGCCATTGTGTGTTTGTGAGGGAGCGCTGTTGTTTACGGTGCTGCTCGCGATAAATCACGCTTTTCCCTCCGCTGTGGGGAGAAAAAAATGACGGTCGATGGACCGATGATCCACCGGAACGAGGAAGAAGAACGAGGCTCCTCTTTCTGATCCGGCTGTGCTTCTCTTTCTCCTCCTCTACATCTTCATACCCTCACACACACACACTTTTCTTTCACTCTTGATTATTACTCCAGTTGTGTTTTTCTTCTTGCTCAGTATGTAACTGGCTGTAGCTCCGGGTCGTGAATTACCGCGGCGACCAATTAACGGGAGATTTGTTTAAATGTGGCACACCGGGCACGCCTCTGGCCGCCATGAAATCTCATTAAAAAAAAAAACAGGGGGACCTGCCGGCCAGGGAAATCTCATCCATCTAGCCAAGAAGTGCGAGTGAATCCAAGTAGCTCAGCAGGGGAAGTATAGCTCGAATGGACTCCGGTTCGAGTCCGCGACTTCTCAAGCGGGAATTAGCCCTTCAGGCCGCGTTTTAATGTGGAAACCCATCATTAACATGCTCTCTGCGGTAAGAGGAGATATCCAGGGAGAACTTGTCTTTGGGATTCATGTCGGCTTTATTTGGGCTTTGCCACTATTGTTATAGTAAATATCGTTTACATGTGCTGCTGGTTAATTGTATTTAGAGGCGTCTTCATGGTGTCCACGCTCTACTCTCACTCACTCTGAGTTATTTTCTTTTTCAGAAGTTTCTCTTCATGCATATTTGTTTTTCTTCAGTGTGTTTTCTTTGGATGCTGGAATGGAGCTGACGTCATTATTCATGTCAGCACTCAAGAGTCTCTGCATTTGCTCAAACCCGTCACCGTGAATCAGAACTTCTTCTTTTTAAATGTAGCGCAGGTAAAATAAGATGCTGGATCTTTTTTTTTTTGCTCGATTCTTATATTCACATGCATTTCATATCCCATTCTGCTGCGTTTACTTACTCGCACTCGTCCTGTGAAAATACCGAGACTCAATGTAGGCATTGTGAGTGTATTGTGCTACCACGGTTCTTGTCTTTTTCTCATTGCAAGTTATGAGTGGAGGGGAAAGGGGGGGGGGATTCCATCGGCTAACCTCATAAGTCACTACAGTAGTGGAGGAAGCTCGTGTGGTGTTTTGTTTTGAGTGTGAATATGCAAAGTGCAATGAGTACAATGGGCAGTGTAGAACAAATGATACATCATTTTATTGCTCACACACACAATTAGTTGGTGAGACCGTTTGTATTGGCCTTGTGATCATGATAATGCATGTGTATTTTGTTACAACTGTAGCGATGCATCTGCTCTCTGGATGAATGAATGGATGGATGGATGTGCATCCGGAATATCACTTCACAATCACATTACTGCTGAACTGTCCCAGCATCCTCTCTGCCCCCACCCTCTGTGTGTGACCATGGCTACCAGTGTAAACCTTAGTGTAACCAAATTACAGCGGCTCCGCGTCTTTTCCATCCCATAATAACGACAGTAGCAACGAGAGGCGGCGTTATTGTTTTATGCAAAATGTGTGTATTCCTTCCTGCCCGCCGCCCTGTCAGGAACAATATCCCGCCTCATTTCTGTGGACGTAGACAGAGAGACGGAGAGAGAGAGAGAGAGCGAGCGAGAGAGAGAGAGAGAGAGAGAGAGAGAGAGAGAGAGAGAGAGAGAGAGAGAGAGAGAGAGAGAGAGAGATTGTCATATATATTTAAATATCGTTTCTGCGTTGGGCGACATGGAAGGCGTTAAAAATGCATTTCCAAACGCCTGCTGTGGACACACACACACGCACACACACACACACACACACACACACACACACACACACACACACACACACACACACACACACACACACACAGGAGTCAGGCTGCGAACTGTTGACGAGTTGAGAAAGGGAGCAGCACCCCCCCTTTGACGTTAAAAATGAACAGGAGCTCCCGACAGCGCCGCATTAAAATAGTCCCCTCGGTGAAGGGAGCGTAGCGGCGAGCAGCGTCCCGCTTTATCTTATCCCGGGCACGTGTCCTCAGAGTGTCTGTTTTGTTCGACAGGCGAGATAGTTTCCACATCAAAACGATGCTGAAATAGTTCAAATATTTGAAGCGGGGTTGAGAAATGATAGCACTCCCTGTCTGACATCCATTATAGCTGCTGGTATCCAAGCTGCAGGGGTGTGTGTGTGTGTGTGTGTGTGTGTGTGTGTGTGGGGGGGGGGGGGGGTCAGCTCCTGTGAGGCCTCGATGCTAAATACTATTCTGCTGCTGCTGTTGAGCGACTATCGTTCATAATCCAGATGTCATAATGCATGTTTGTTACCGCATTGTGATAAAAAACAAATAAAAAAAACACATGTAGATCAGTCGGTTGGTTTATTGTGACGCCACAAAGCATTTGAGGCTGGAAACGAACGTTTCCAGCCTCACCGAAAACCTGCTGCAGGACGATGTGCAGCACATAGGAGGCAGCTATATCCCTTTCATAGGACGGGCAGCGTGTTCTATTGTGGTAATACGCTGTTTGGTTGAAGCGTTTGTGTTGGAGCGACTCGTGCGCAATGATGGCGCATGTTCGTTAGATGTATTGTTGTGTTTTATTATTACAATTATTATTATTTATGTCTTGCTTTTTATTATTTTCACTTAAACACCGTGCAAATTTCCAAAAAAAATGCAAATGTGTGTGTGTGTGTGTGTGTGTGTATGACAGAGAGAGGGTCTTTAGCCTAATGAGTGGTGCTGAGCTCCGGGGAAAGCTTTGTCTTAAATCTTCTACGGACAGTCTCGTGGTGCTTTTATTGTTCGCGAGGGCGGGAACACACCTTTAAAAAGCGGCATATCTGTTTGTATTTACTGGCTGCGGCATCCGGTTATTGGTCAAAGACAAGGTCGGTGCGGACCCACGCGTCTGACAGACACGCACGACGGCAGGCGGACAAGGAGCATCTTCCCACTCGCTGCCTGAGAAGTGGCAGCCATATTGTCTTCTTCTCTGTTCTTTTTCCCACGCAAGGAAAAAAAACAATGCGCTGAGCGACCGTTTCGGTAAAAGGGGAAAATATCTTCCAAAAAATATATATTTATGTATAAAATATTTTAATCCATCAGTTACAGTTAGATCCCTGAAACGTTGCGCAATTTTAACACAAAATAATATGACTACAAAACACATTTTTCTAACACAAGTGAAGTGACACAAATATTCTGTTTCAAAGTTAAATCTCTTTCAATATGCAAGCACGTAAACCCGCGTTGGCCTGCACTCCATGGAGAGTGGTTAAAGAATTGAAAGTCATTAAAAAAAAAAGGATTTTGTGGAATTCACCTTTAAATGCACAGTAAGCGCGTGGTTATTCCAGCGCTGTAAAAAATAAATACAAAAACAGGCATTTAAAGTGAAAATATATCCACCGAACGAACAGCGTCAGAAATATATTCCATATCCGCAACACCGGTGCTTTCTTCTCCAATCTGCCGCCGAGTTAATATCACGTTTAGGTTTTATACGAAGCGCGGCTTCCAGACAATTTACTATGAATTTAAATGAAAAAAGCAAAGAATGAAACAACAACAACACGGGAACAACGAAAGCAGCTGGGTTCAAATATGAGAATGGAGCAGAGATTCTTCGAAAAGAGTCGGACATAAATCAGAGGAGCGCTCGGCCTCATAAATCTGCAGCGGCGGGACGTTAACGAGCGAAAGATTTAAGCGTGGGAGAAACAACGTTACCCAAACACGTTAACACGTGTTTCAAGCAGCCTCAGCGAGGGGATACTCTCCACCGTGATTTATTAGAATAGGAACAATTGATCTGCTCAAAAAAATATATATTATTCATATCACAATACATATTACTAATATTATTTAACCTATAGCCTAAAGTGCCTTATCTCTTCGAGGCTGCAGATATCCAGTCTCGTGCTCCAGGTACTTCCGGGGCTCTTCCCTCGCGCGGAGATGATTACCTGTTCGGAAATAAATCAATAAGAAGCCTCGCGCTAATTTATAATCGGCTGAGCGAGGGCAGTGATTCAAAGCGCGTGAAAAATGAGCGACTGAAAGCGTATCCAGAGCCCGCGAGCTGCGCTTTTTTTTTTCTCAAATCCCCCCCCACTCTTCCTCCGTTCAACCGGGCCCGAGAGCAGCATGCACGAGAGCGATAAGAGAGACTGCTTAGCCGGAAATGTTTCCACGAGGAGGGGACCCCCCCCCCCTGTTTTCTTTATTTTATCATAGTGGGTATAGAAACTAAAAATAACGGCTTTGCCTTCGTGTTATTGAACTTCTCTCTCTCTCTTCGACCTCTTCTTCGCTTTGTCTCTCTCGTTTTCTCAGAGTGTGTGTGTGTGTGTGTGTGGCAGTAGCAGTGAAGGCATGTCTATATGCGTGGGCAGATAACACGGATACACAGAGAGGGGAGGGAGAGGGGGAGATATAGAGAGAGAAGAGCCAAGTGCGTCTATTTGAGATTCATTTAACGGGTAAATTGTATTTGAGAATAACGGCCAACACCCCAACGAACCGTCTTAAATAAAGAATGGCAATCCAGCAACACGTCCACGGTCTTATCTCTGAGGAAGGCTCGAGAGAAAATGTGACTATTTTAGTGATTTCAGTCAAAGCCGGATATCATTTAAAAATGAGGAAGTCATTCCAACCCCCCCCCCCCCCCCCCGCTGCGTCACATATATGTTTTTCGGGTTTTTCTGTCGTCACGTGGAGAGAGGGTTCCATCACGTTGCATGCTTTGGGTCACAAAAACCTGTTTGGGTGATCTCGCTCAGTGCTAAATATTGATTTGAATCAGATTCTGACCACGTATCTGTCGCGTGGGACCTGCCTTATGAAGATGATATATTATACTATAATTAGCCCAGATCGGACAGGGTCTCTGGGCCTCCGCCGCTGTAAACACGGCGGAAACAGTTCCCCGCGTGGACGCGCGGGTCAAATCGCAGCGGAACGTCCGCTCTTCCTCTCTGCTCTCAACCTCCTCCATCTCCCCTCTTCCTCTCCTCTGATCGCTCTCAGTTTGACGCCATGTAACAACCAACATCTGGCCGGCAGGCAGCTGGATGGACAGGCGGGTCACGCTGAACTGCTCCACAACCCCCCGTGCGCAACCTCACCCATTGGACAGGAACAAGAACCAGAACCCTACACATCTCCACTCCCCCCGTTGCCCGACTGCCTATCTTGCCAGTCCGTAGCCTGGTCCAGGAACCAGAGCACCCCAGCAAAGCCGGGAAAGGACGAACAAGCGGGGAGACGCACACCCAGGGGAGAACTGGCCCATCTGGGGTTGTCTGAAGAGAACCGGTGAGGTGAAATGTGCGTGAAGGGGACTGTTGACCATTTCAGAGACGGATCTAGAATATTTTGGTTCGTGGGGGTGACACAGGTCACCACGGAGGGCTAAACAGCAACAACGAAAACATCAACAGCGTGCGTTTTGGTGGCTTGAACCAAAAGATATAGCAGCCAGCGGTGAGGAAGGAGGCGACGTGAAGAAGAGCGGAGAGAAAAGAGGATAAAGAGGAGGACAGAGACCGGGGATACGGTGTCAAGCTCGATCCAGAAAAAAAGCTCTGGCTCAGCGTACGTGCGACGAGGAGCCCGCGCTGGACCCCCGACATTGGCTCTCGTGCCGGTAAGGAAAAGACAACGCAACGGCCTGCTACAAGGGGGGATTTTGCGGCGCACGCGGAGGGAGGGGGCGAGCGCGCGCACGCAGTGTGTGCTTTTTAGGGTAAAGTATAGCACCGCGAGCCCCCAGACCGAGCAGTTCCCGACAGTTTGTGCGCTGTAGGTGTAGGCTACAGGCTTTGATTGTTGTAGATTTATGGCGGAGCCGACTCGAGATTTATGGCTTTCTTTCCCCCTCAAAGCGGGCTTTCCCCGTGATGGAGGCGTTCTGATGGATACACCGCGATAACAGCGAGCAACAGTGCGGTTTAGTCGCCGGGCTTAACCGGCTTGAATGTCATTTTAGAGCGATTTTGGACTCGAATGCACGACAGGAATAATAAATAAATAAATAAAGTGAATATACGTCCAAGGTTTTTCCAACGAGGGATTCTCTGCTCTTCTTTACTCCGCGTCGGTGTCCGAAAACAGACTGCATCCTGGGGGGAAAAAATACACTCACACACAACACCAGGAGGAGAGACACGCCGAGAGAGAGCAGGTAAGGTCTGCCGGGATGCTTCTCCCTCACTGTCCCGGTGTGTGTTCCCGAGCCCCCCCCCCCCCCCCCTCCTATCCCGCGCACTCCGCCGCTCGACATGTCATTAATTATCTGTTGTGTGACCGCGGTCTTCCTCGAACTCGCGGAGGCATGCACGGGGTGTGCCCGCGCTCCAAAAAAGCTTCTGCTCTCTTTGTGTGCGCGCGTGCTTGAGCGCGCGCGTGTATGAATGTGTGTGGACAGATGCCTCAGAATAGGTAACAGAAAAAAGAGCGCCATGGTCTCTCTCTCTCTCTCTCTCTCTCTCTCTCTCTCTCTCTCTCTCGCTCTCTCGTCATTGAAGAACTTTACTTGCAGCTCGAATAGTGCAGTGTGTGGACAGAGATGTGCGCGTGTGCGCGCGCGGCATGGGGGAGGAATGAGTCGCAGTGAATAGGGGACCTGACGGCTAGGTGTGAAGAGAGAAGATGCGCGTTAACCGCGCTGTGATTTATGATAGTGTGAAAAGATTGCTTACTCAAGAAGCCGCCCTCCTCTCTCCCTCTTTCTTCCCCTCTCTCTCCTATCCACAACTTGTCACCCCCTCCTCCTCCAACACAAAACAAATCCACAAATGGTCCTATGAAAACAGATTCCTTTGACCATCTAAGCAAAAACCAGCAGAGTGCTTTTAAATAGATGTAGGCCTGTAATTACAAGTGCAACAATTTCAGTTCATTCCATAACGACCCTAATCCTCTGTTAATCTGACTAATGTGTTGGGTTTCTCACCTGAAGCCCATTTAATAAGAGAGGGATGTTTGAAAGCAACATCAGCAATATAGGAATTTAATCAAATGCATGCTCTGAATGGAGGTATTTATGACCATAACAATAAAAAAGGGCTTACTTTTCTTGATGTCATGAGTGGACAAGATTTCAGGACTTTCAGGAAACATGATTTAAATAATTTGTTTATTCTTTCTTTTCATATTGTCCAAACACAGTACCCTAAAACCTGTTGTAGTAGCAGTGAGTATTATTACCATCAGCACAGGGGGAAAACAATCAACAAATATAAAAAAGTGCACCTTGGCCTTAAAAGTACCATAAAAGGTAAAATAATAGAGCTGGAGGCCTCATCATCAATGTGAAGAATGCTAGATCTAATGGGTTCCATCCCAATGATAATGTTTGTTATGAATACATGTGACTGATTGGTCCCCATGCACGGTCAGCATTCTAATACTGAGGTCTCTTCTCCAGATAAGAAGTGGAACTGACCCATCATTCATCAGCAGCCTCCCAGTTCTACTCCATGACCATCTACTATACTATACTATACTATACTATACTATACTACACTATACTATACTATCCTACACTATACTATACTATCCTACACTATACTATACTATACTATACTACACTATACTATACTATACTATACTATACTATACTATACTATCCTACACTATACTATACTATCCTACACTATACTATACTATACTATACTATACTATACTACACTATACTACACTATACTACACTATACTATACTATACTACACTATACTATACTATACTATACTACACTATACTATTCTATACTACACTATACTACACTATACTATACTACACTACACTACACTATACTATACTACACTATACTATACTATACTATACTATACTACACTACACTATACTACACTACACTATACTACACTATACTATACTACACTATACTACACTACACTATACTATACTACACTATACTACACTATACTATACTATACTACACTATACTATACTACACTACACTGCACTATACTACACTACACTATACTACACTACACTATACTACACTATACTACACTACACTATACTATACTACACTATACTACACTATACTATACTATACTACACTATACTATACTACACTATACTATACTATACTATACTACACTATACTATTCTATTCTATACTACACTATACTACACTACACTATACTACACTACACTACACTATACTACACTATACTATACTACACTATACTATACTACACTATACTACACTACACTACACTATACTACACTATACTACACTATACTATACTATACTACACTATACTACATACTACACTATACTATACTACACTACACTGCACTGCACTATACTACACTACACTATACTACACTATACTATACTACACTATACTATACTATACTACACTATACTATACTATACTACACTACACTATACTACAATATACTACAATATACTACACTACACTATACTACACTACACTATACTATACTACACTATACTACACTACACTACACTACACTATACTATACTACACTATACTACACTATACTATACTACACTACACTATACTATACTACAATATACTACACTACACTATACTACACTACACTACACTATACTATACTACACTATACTACACTACACTATACTACACTATACTATACTACACTATACTACACTATACTACACTACACTATACTACACTATACTATACTATACTACACTATACTATACTACACTATACTACAATATACTATACTACACTACACTACACTACACTACACTATACTATACTATACTACACTACACTACACTATACTACACTATACTACACTATACTATGCTACACTATACTACACTACACTATACTACACTATACTACACTACACTACACTATACTACCCTACACTATACTATACCATGCTACACTAACACTATACTACACTACACTATACTACACTACACTATACTACACTACACTATACTATACTATACTATACTACACTATACTATACTACACTATACTACACTACACTATACTACACTATACTACACTACACTATACAATACTATACTACACTAACACTATACTACACTATACTACACTATACTACACTACACTACACTATACTACACTACACTATACTATACTATACTACACTAACACTATACTACACTAACACTATACTACACTATACTACACTACACTATACTACACTACACTATACTACACTATACTATACTATACTACACTAACACTATACTACACTATACTACACTATACTACACTACACTACACTATACTACACTATACTATACTATACTACACTAACACTATACTACACTAACACTATACTACACTATACTACACTACACTATACTACACTACACTATACTACACTATATGTCTCATTCTGTGCTTATTAGCGTGACTAATATGTGACTTTCTTTAATCTACCTTTTCTAACTCAAATGTTAATGATCTTTGATTTTCATTTAAAATATAAATTAGTAAAAAAAAACCTTACTTTAAATATCTATCAGTGTGTCAATCTGGGGATGGGAACCCCAAAATACATCTACAGAGGGATGAGAGAAAAACAAATCCTCCAACACAAAATGAGTTTATTTGTTTTTGCTTTTATTCTTGTAAAATAACGATTGCTTCATGTGTGTGTGTCATCTAAACACACTCCAAATACATAATCTGAGAAGGAAAAGAACAGTAAACACTGCTGCCTCAGCCAAGAGTCAGGAGAAGATTTCAGAGTGGCCACTCGCCAAAAAAAGATAGTTGCCTCATCATATCAAGTAATAGCAGACAAATCCTCTGGAAGCTCTCCTGACCTTGGTGGTTTCCGCTCACTTCCCCTCATAGAGATTTTAAAGTCGCAAAAAAAGAAAGAACCCACAGCAGCTCCAACGCAGCTGTGATTTAATTGATTTTTTCATACATCACTGACAAACTATGGGCAAAACACCGATCAGAGTAGAATAGAGGGGGCAAGCACGCCTGACGCTGTGGCACTGTATAAAGGCTGACAGGTCTGGCCGGGTTCCATGCAGCACTCTCTCTCCTGCTGTAACAGGCCTATCTGCTGCTGGGGCCAAAGGGCCTGATTGTATTACAATCACAAGCTTCTTTTTTAAAATCTATTATGATCCGTGTGTCAGACGAGGTTGTTAGGAAAGAGATACGGGCCTGTTGTACAGATGCAGGTTCGTTCACGAGGCCTCAAAGCTATTAGAATAACAATTTAGGAAAATCCATTTTCAAATGCAATGCCAAACCACAAATGACACAGATACATATCACTGAGTGCGAGCAAGGATCTTGTGTTTAACCAACAGGCTGCCACACTGGATGTATTGTCCTAAAATTCAACATTCACAACTGGATACACACACCGAGAAAAAAACCCTGAAAGAGATGCTCTGTTATGGGTCAAAGCAGCTTCCAGGGGGGACAACCCAAACCTACAACCATGCAGCTGCTGTAACAAGTGTTCTCTTTGCAGTCCGAGAGTTTAACTCTGATGCCTTCCTGTCGGGCGTCACCTTCAAACCTCACTTATACAGCATGTAGTCGTCAGAGCATTTAAATACAGCTCGGCTTCATTTTAACCAGCCAGAGATGAAACTTGCCCTCAAACAATCCTTCGTGATTTCTATCTCTGATCACACACACACACACACACTCAAACACACACACACACTCAAACACACACACACACACACACACACGAGCAGTCACATCCATCCCTGTTCCTCCTCCTTGACAGACTTGGTGAGCTTGGCACTTTTCATGGCCCAGGAGCAGAAAAGGGCAACTCCACCTCCCTCTAAACCCCCTCCCCTCCCCCCCCCCCCCCCCTCTCTCTCTCTCTCTCTCTCAGGGCCTTTCTTTCTTTGAGTTTGAGGTTAAAGATTAGCATCTCTGATAAAGATTAACTCGCTGTCAAAGGAAGGCGCTGATGCATGAGTTTTGTGGTGGTGACACGGGGAGAGGAGCGACCCAGCCTGCAGCACGGGAGGAAGGGCAGCGTAGACACGTTTAATATCAGACGTAACAGCATCATGTAAAGTTGTAGGAAAGTCATTTTTTTGATGTCATAACGTTTTGGTCCTCTTGATGTAATCTTGGAAATAAGATTAAGGTTGGACATAAATAACAAAGAGTGTGCACTTGAATGCTTTTGATTTCTTGAGACATTTCCAGTCTCCCTCCTAGATTCCAAGAACTTGTCGGACACTAAGTTCAGCTCTGCTTGTTGGCGGACGTGTGCGTGAACTCTTCTAAGGACATGAATCAGGGAACACAATTGGTCCTCTGCAGCAGAAGCCATGTGGCCTAACCAGGATGCAGACAGGCCCCTTTGTGCACCACCAGCTCAGTTATGTGCCGACAGCCAGCAGCTAGCAGGTCAATAAGTGGGAGATTTGTTCAGAGTTCTGGAGCTGAATGAAAACAACGGGTTCGCCAAATAAAATCTGATACCGTCCTTTCCTCTGACACGCTTCAGCTGCTGCACAACACATGCAGGGCTGTTAGGTGTAACTGAGGAGTGTGGTGTTGGTGCACACACCCAGAAGAGGCCATGCAGTTTGGACTGGTTGTGAAATGAATAGCCTACGATGTGCACTCAAAGTGCATGTTCATGCCGCACACCTTCTGCTGTGAGTGAAGAGATGTGATTGTGTCCCGGATGTTACACAACAAAGTTGCCAGTGCATGGAAGTTGTTTTATTTGATTGCAATCTTGTGTTTTTTTTTAGATTGATTGGATTCCTACAAGTATATAGGTACCTGAGAACCCCCCCCCCTGATGGGCCACTCTTTCATCAAACCAACTGGACGCAGAGGAACATGGTATCTCTCCCTCTCTTGCTCAGTGGTGCCTATCTGCTGTCTGAAAAACGGTGTTGAAAAACGTGCAGGTCGCTCGCCCCGGAGGGGGGGGGGGGGATGTGTTGCAGTGTGGGGGTTTTGTCGTAGCCTGCTCTGTGGCCTGTGGCTCTGGCGATCGGTGCTGCGTGGCCGTTCGACCTCATTGCACTTTGGGGAAAGCTTCAAATGGACTTGATGAAAAATGGATGGATGGATGATCTTTTTTTTTTGGAGGGGGGGGGCACATATGTGATGGTAGTGTAGGTCCTCTGGTGACCCCCCCAAAAAGGGTCAACATTAAGCAAAGGTGAAGGAGGGTTTGCTGCTTGTTAGTACTTATTGTAAAGTGTAGGAGAAATAATACGACGCTCATGTCAGACATGTGCATGAGTTCACATGTGTTTACAGTTTGTAAATGTTTTCACACATGAACCAACATGTCTCCACAATCACGTGCTCTAAATTGATCGGTTTTCTTTTCTTTCTCTCCTCCTCTCTTCCTCTCTTCCTCTCTTCCTCTCTTTCTCTCTTCCTCTCTTCCTCTCTTTCTCTCTTCCTCTCTTTCTCTCTTTCTCTCTTTCTCTCTTTCTTTTGCTCTGGAGTGAGACCTAAACAGAGAGTTCGTTCAGCGTGGGGAAAAAGAGTCCACCAAACGTAATGCATTTGTAACCATGGAGATCATTTGAGAGGAAGGCAGCTGGCCAGTGGTGTTGCAGTAAATTATGTCAAATCAGGAAATTGGAGACACATGGGGGATGTGTCCAAACGATAGGTTGATTGAGGTCAAGGCTAAAAAAAGTTACTGTTCTGTTTATCTTCTAATTTTCAGCGACCGCAACTAAGTTTGATTGAGCTTCGTCTCATAAAGCTTCTCTGTTAAATAAAACTGAATACTTTGAGAAAGATTTAGCAATCACGAATAGGCCCGTCACGCTATACGTTATTATTAAGTTATCGTCCTATTGTACGATGTATGCAGGACTTTGATCGTTGTTACGTTATTAACTTATGGTACGATATATGGACCTGACCACGATCATTTGAACATTGTTATGTTATTGTACGATATTTGAGCATGACCTCGATCATTTTTACTTCATCGGCTTTATCGTACTATTTTTGGACATGACCTCGATAATATTAACGTTATCACCTTATGGTTTGGTACTTGGCTATGACCTCCATCATTTCAACGTTATCGACTACTTGTTGTACGATATATGGACATGACTGGGATCGTCTTTAAGTTATCGAGCTATCTTAAAATGAATTGACATTCCCGTGATTCTTTTTTAGATGTTGACTTATCGTAAGATATTTATAAATGGCCGCCATTATTTTTACGTTAACGATTTCATGTATTTGATATATCTACATGACCTGGATCATTTTACTGACCACTTGTTGTGTTTACATGCATGTTCCATCAACATTTTATCAAACATGATGCCAGGATAAAGAGCAGGCTTTAAGATTCGGGCATTGCTCAGTCAATGCACATTTATTGTTGATGGAGAACGAGAGTCAATTTGAGTTATTTTATTAGTTGGGTTTTTCACATTCCAATGCCAATTTATAAATGTTTTCGAGAGTTAAAAGTCAGTTTCTCTGACGGGGTGTACTTGGTGTTAATAAGCCATTATTTTACTATTATTTATGGTCTTAAAGTGACAGAAATATTACATATGGATATTATTTCTGTGACAATATATTGTCCAAGATAAGTAGTTATCGTGAAAGGCCTTTCCACAAAGTTGGCCTGCAGTTAGATGTCTGCATTTGCTCGCCTGACTACACGGACTGAAATTAAGAAGAAGACTAACGGATTTCTGACAGAAAATATATCAACCTATCATTACATAAACAACCTTGATCAATCGTTATATGCAAACATAGTTTGGTGGATAATCTTACACATGGCATTATTGACATATAATCATGTTTTTTGTTGGAGTTTAAATACTTTAAATTGTGTCCTCTTATCAGCTGAATGCAGTTTCCCAAAAACTGCAACAGAAAATAATTATTTTTGGATTGGAAATGAAATGTCCTTGTGTCGCAATTAAAAGGTGACAGGCTGAAGGATTAAAGTGTTGAACAGCACATAGAAAGGAATGCTGCAGCACTCCTCCATGCAGTGGGTTGATCATTAAAGAACTGAGCTGTTGCTCCTCCGGGTCAAAGGTCACTTCTGGAGAGCTGAGTGCCAATATATCACCAGTGCTGTGGGCCTCCTCTGCTAATACCACCACACACTTTTTTAAATGTTTTACCACGAATGTAAAGCAGCAGCACTGACATTTATCAGCATGTCTGAACTCGTGTTTCAGTTGAGTGATTCTGTTGTGATTCAGGTGGAGCTATACGGTTAAAAGAAGTACGAGAACAAAGACTAGAAACTTTACATGAGGCTGATCTTTACAGAGACCTTGATAAACAACAGTGGGTATTAGTAAAGCTCTTCTGAAACAGGATCATATGTGTGTGTGTGTGTGTGTGTGTGTTTTTGTGTGTGTGTGTGTGTGTGTGTGTGTGTGTGTGTGTGTGTGTGTGAGGGCTGAGGCAGGCCGGTGACAGCACCACCAGTCCAGCAGAGATAAGAGCAGGAGGGAGCCCTGATAACTCCTCTTCGGGTCACGTGAGACTTTAACGTGAGACTAAAAATCCATCCAACCCTCAACATTATCCCTGCAAATTATTAAGAAACAAATATATAAGAAAATATTCCAGTATCACAAACGTGCTTGTATAGGGGGTCGACAGTCTAAACCCTGCTGTTCTCTCACTTTACGTTAAAGCGCTGCTCTGCTCTGCTTGCAGCCGATACTTTCACTTCATCCTGAGAGCAAAAAAACAAAACTGCACCCATCTGCATCGTTTTTATTCAGATCCAGGATCCCGATCCAGGAGCATGTAAAAGTCCCCCCTCTCTCCCTCAGCCTCCACTTAAAAATTTGGCTCATCAGCTGTTCTCGGGGGCCTCTGAAGGCGGCCTCCTCCCTTTGTCTCGGCCTATGGGCTAGCTGGCTAAGCTAGTCCGGCCCTGCATCACTTTCAGGGCAACTTTAGACTAGTCCACTCCTGCTCCCGTGTCGCTCCAAATTTCCCTGCTCGAGAAAACCCTGCAGGGGCTGACGTGAAGTGAGGAAAGAGGGGAAAACACAGGGAGGAGACCCTCCGGGGGCTGCAACGGGGATGGACTTTGGCCAGAGATGCGCGTGAGTGCATGGAGGGGAAAAACAATGAATAAGTTTATAGTTGTAGCTGTAGGAGTAGTGGTGGTGGTGATGGTGGTGGTGCAGGCTGGTACGGGGAGGTCGGGGGGGATCCTTGCTTTTGATTTATGTGTTTGGGGGGAAGCTGTCAGAGAGCAGAAACAGAGGCAGCGCGAGCCACAGATTTATATTCCAGCACTTTAATCAAATACACGAGCCGCTATGCAACAGCACGGACACGTGGATGCTGTTACAGAATGATTACGCTCATCAGGAGAAGCACGTTCTGCCACAGCGGCGGGTGGACGTGTACCTGCCCGCATCAGTGCCGGGATGCGTCCTCCTGCTCCGGGACGGAAGCGGGCAAATCGCGCTAAACGGTGTCCGGGATGTGTTCGTTTCTCTCCGGCTGATGCCGAAGTTATTTATGGGCCGCGCGCGGAGCTGCTGGGGAAACAGCTGTTCGCCTCGTGGGGCCGCTTCTCGTTCGAGCTTAATTCCCAATTTTCTTTCCCCGTTTTGTCGATAGCTGGAAACATTTCGGAGGTTTTATTTAGTTTTCTTCATCTCCGTCGTTATTGCTGCGGGTTTGTTCATGATTAATGCGATGAGTTTGTGCGTGTTAACTTTGAGGTTCTCACGGTGCGCTTTGGATTATATTTATTAAGATAATATGCATTGAAATGAATCAGAATCAGGATTTAGGGCATGTTGTTCGATTGCGATCATTTTCTCTTTTGTATATTGGCTGTGATGTTGTCATATTGATGCAATAATTGATGTGCTGACGTTCTCATAACAGGCTATTATATGATATTTAAGAAGCAGCTTATTTATCGTTTGAGTTACTTTATTGTCTTATTTTTTTAGGATTATAGACCATCGAACACAGACACGTTGTTTACCTTTCATGTTATTAATACTCCATGAGCTCATTGCACAATATTGTTTCTAATCATTTATGGATTATTTTAGAACAGTTTCCATTATTCCCACGTGTAACTGCTTCCGGATGGCTCTCAGTGCCATTTTTTTTTCAAACAGCAGAACAAATACGGCGAATATGAAAGCATGTGTAATATGATAACCAGAATCAATAACACATCAAATCGCTCCCACACAGCCTTCGTTCCTCCCTCTCGCTCTCACTGCTCTTACTGCTTTTATTCCGGGATATTCAGCGGGAATAATTCCAGGTCAGCGGTACCTGTCAGCGGCCGCTCCCGTCCCAGCCGCTCGATCGGACTACAAGAGGTCTGTGCTCCGGATCGGATTTGAGCGAGACCTTTTGATTGCATATCTCTTTCTCTTTCTCTCCCTCCCGTTTCCCCTGTAGTTCTTAGGAGCTTTCTGGAAGCCGCTTCCTTCCGCCAAAACATCAGCCAATAAGAGGAAATCTTCAGGTGAGTCCTGCTGTTTTATTATATATGTATATATATATATATATATATATATATATATTTATTTATTTATTGTGATGCTTTATGTAATGCGAGGAAGAGGTTCATGTTGTAAACCCTCCTAATTACATACCCACAATGTCTACATTTAGACCATTCGAGCTGGTCAAAACACTGCATATCTTTTTCTATTTTTATGGACGGGGATTTCTTTTTTTATGGGGACAATATATAGTTCAAAACTGATTTTAGTCAGCACCGTAATGTATTGTAGGGTAATCCTCTTAATTAATATGTGTATAATCCTTAATCATTATTGCGTATACTTTAACTTTAATGTTGGAAGTAAGCTAGTAAAGTGAGTGAGGAGATGAAGGCATTTTGCTCCACGAATAGTCGATTTATTCCATTAGTTTCCTTTAATAATCGACCGAATCTGCAAAAGGGTGCAGCAGAATGAGTGCATGCAAAATGCGTGCGTGTGTGGTTGTGTGTGTGTAATACCATTTAATGACACGTGCTAATGTCATATAATCCAGCGGTGTGAAGGGCAGTGTGGTGACCGCAGCAGGGTCCCTTCATCATTTCATAAGCCAGTTATTAAGACAGCAATGCAATAACTGCAATAACGACCCCGAAGCTAATAATGGTAACGAAACTAGCACAAGCAGCAGCGTGGAGTCACAGCGGTGGAGTTAATCCATTCAAACCATCAAGGAACAGATCTGTTTGTTTGCATTGGCATTAACAGCAACACAGAGTCTCTGCACAGTAAAAACAATATCAAATATGATTTCAAATCCCGTAGTCGGAGGAAATTCCTCAGCGTTATCCTCCGTGGCCTACATGTCTCGAGGGGGGAAGGAAAAAAAAGAAAACAAAATGGAAAGAGGATTTCCATGGCGCTGCGAGCCAGAGAGTTTCAGTTGTGAAACCCAATATCCGTGACTCGATCCGAAACACGGAGTCGTCGATGCGCGTCTGCCATCCGAGGAAAAAATAAATAAAATAAAGGAAAAGATCTGCCCTCCTTTACGAGCGCCGGCGTGCTTTTACAAGTCAAGACATGGAATCCGCTCTGCTCTCTGCCCACTGCTGCTCAGGGAGGAAAGAAGAAGAAAAGAAATAGCAGAAAATAGCTGATTAGTGGTGAAGTTAATGAGTGATGAGGCTGTTTTTCAGCAGCAGTTTGCAGATCCTTCTGTCCTGTCACACACACACACACACACACACACACACACACACACACACACACACACACACACACGCACACACACACACACACACACACAAAGACGGTCTGAAGGAAAAGTTGCAGTCGGACACATTTCAGACTCCCACCTACACCGAGCTCATCCTCGCATTTCAGCAGCCCACAGTGAATGCTATCTGTTTTAAAGTTGGGCTGTGTACACACACACACACGCCCCCCCCCCCCCACACACACACACTCTCTCTCTCTCTCTCGCACACACGCGCTGCTGGGTGCGAGAAAACTCATAAATCTTACGTAGCCATAAACGACAGGGGTAGCGTCCTGAATAATAAAAATAGAGGAAGTGTGTGTGTGTGAGAGAGAGAGAGAGAGAGAGAGAGAGAGAGAGAGAGAGAGAGAGAGAGACAGTCTATTTGGAGGTGTGAGTGTGTGTGTGTGTGTGTGTATGAAATCCTAGTAAGACACCTTCATATTTTCATTTCATGCATCTCTCTTTGTTTCATTTCCTTCTGGGTTTTCTTGTCACTCCCTTTTTTAGCCTACTTCTTCAAATGTTACATTTCCGCTCCTGTCTTCACATGTGTCAAAAACACGCGTTTGCTCCCTTTAAACGACCTGTTTCACATCATATCTGCTTATGTCATATGTGATTAACCCTTTTTTGTTGTTGATTTTACATTGTCTATGTCTCCTCCCTCCCACTGTGGCTTCCTTTAATTATTTCTCTATTTACCACTTTCTGTGCATACGTAGCAGTGTGTGTGTGTGTGTGTGTGTGTAGGGGGGGGGGGGGGGGGGGGGGTGGGGGACGACAAGGTGTTGAAATGTTAACAAACACGCTATGGATCTAGTTCCTGCAGAGAGGCCTGAGCTACAGGGGCTCTGTAAAAAAAAGAAGAAGAAGTATTCCCATTCCTGGAAAACTAAGAGGGGGGCTAGGAGCAACTCTCCTCATGATGCCTGTCACCAAATATCAAAAATGATTCACCAAATTGCCACAAACAGGTGCACGGTGCAGTGATATCCCCACTCACATACTCACGGAGCTGACTCCTAACTGAGTGTAATACACTCCCAACAGCGGCAGTCTGACTGCGTAAGGATTGATAAACATGTAAGAAATATTAGTGCCATGAAGTCACCCGACATCTTTGCAGTGAGCTGAATGGTGTTGAACTCTTTGCCCTTGATGGTGTCCTCAGGTGAGGTCAATGCTTGTATATACTTTATTTATCATTTTGTATTTTTTGATTGCGAGTCTCTAGTTTAGTTTTAGTTCCTATCATTTGGATTGAGCTTGGTTCTATCTGAATAAATGGACTGCAGCTAATCCACACTCAGCACATGAAGTACTGCTATCACCTGATTTGGAAATGAAACTGATATGGCTCATGCTAACTGTCTCAGGCTGTTTACCTCCTGTTCACCAGGCCCACCCTGACATTAGCATTGCCGATAAATAAGATAAAGTTACCCCTGTGTATTGAAGCCTATTAATAACAAACGGCAGTGAAGGGCATCGAAACAGGAGTTCCATAAAGTTTAAAACATGTTGTTGATGTTGATGTTGTTGTTGTTTTTACATTAGGCTGCACGCTAAAAGTTACGCCCATGTGAAAATAGCTTGTGTGTGTTAACATAACTGCTGGTAGATAATTCCAATTGAAAAGACTCAATTCTGAACTAATGGCGCCATTTAAAAAGTAGCCCGGTTGTATGCGACTAACACAACCGCCTGCTGCGTGTTTTCACTTCCAGACAGTGGAATTAGCATAATTTGTGAGTGACGCCGAGGTGTTTGATGGGGGGGGGGGGGGGTGGGGGTGAACGCGTCCGCGAGTCAAGCCCCGTTATTTCCTCCGTAACACCCCCCACGAGCATCGCTGATACCCGGGCGGCGCGTTGTCAACAACATAACGAGAACGGGCTACCTACTGACAGGCTACCACAGCCACAATCTGCGCTAGGCCCGCCATAGGCTGCCGCCGCTGGCCGTGTGGAATAAGCCCAACGGCGAAAGCCTCCCAGGGACCGGAGCGAAGCGGGAGCTGGAGACCCAAAACAGGGAGGAAGACGCGGAGGGAGAGAGGCGGGAGACCCGGGGAGACGGAGAAGTGGAAGGAAAAAGAAAAGAAGGGCGCTCAACCGCCCTAAAAAAATGCGATGGGTTGACATTTCGTGGCGGACCTGTTCCTCAGAGGCGGTCTGAACGAGTGGCTGGCCGGCAGCGTGAGCGACAGAAGCTAAAAGGGAACGACATTTGAGGCCATTGTTATCAGCCAGCGGCGGTGCAGGCAGCGCTGGTGCTGGGGCGGAGGGGGGTGGTGGGGGGCGCAAGCAGGCAGCAGGCAGGCTCCCGGTAAGCTCGTTCAGCTCGTGCGCTAGCTTGCCTGCCTGTAGCCTTATTGGCGGAGGCTACACCAGCCCGTACGTTAATACTGCCCCGCGTATCGACTGTCTCGAGCCCGTCCATCGCTCATCCAGCCCGCCGTTCATGCCACACGGTGTCCGACTCGCCGCCCAAGCGCAGCCCGGTCCGCAGCCGCCACCACTGCCTTTGGCTCCAGGAGGTGGTGTTGTGGTGGTGGTCGCGAGCAGCCGTGCTACAGTATCGAGACAGCACCGGAGGAGCAGCGGACTTGCGGGGAGAAGAAGAAGAGGAAGAGGAGGAGAAGAAAAAAGCAGGAGAGAAAGACTGCGAGCGGATTCGTTATTTATTTAATTATGTATTATTGTTATTGATTACCCCACGCGCGTGAGGACCTAATATGTGATGCTGTGCTGCCGGGTCCGTGCCGGACTGGACCGGGACCGCCGGTGCTAAAGAAGGTAAGGAGCATCACCGGCGGGCGGGCAGGCCAGCCGGGTGCTGCGCGAGCTCGACCAACACAACCAGAAATACACGAGTGTATGTGAACGGCGGAGCGGCGGGCTCAGTGATTTATGGCCCGTATGACTTCAATCCCGGTTCAAGAAGAGTTCACAATGCTTTAAGCTGCCGTAGCTATACCCGCCGCAAGCAGCCCCCCTTCTTCTCTCGGCCTTCCATCTGTCCCTTTTCTTTCTCTTCTTCTCCCTCTCGTTTTCTTCTCTTATTCCCTCCTCTTCCTCACTTAAAGCTATTTATTTACAATGCAACGTTATTGTTTCTGTTATGAATGATCTATCCTTCTCCCTGCTGGTTACTTTCTCCCCCCACGGGCCTCCGTTGTTATTATTTTTGCTAATATCTGAGACTATAGTTCACATTTAAATGTTTTGATGCAGTTATTTAATTCACACATGTTTCGGGGTTCACTGTTTGTTGAGTTCAGCCTAAATCCAGACATGGCAACAATAGCTCTGATCTGGCCAATCTTGTATTATTTCTGGGCTGGGCTCCATGTTATTGCCCCCCCCCCCCTCTCTCTCTCGCTCTCTCTCTCTCTCTCTCTCTCACTCTGTGTGTGTGTGTTAATGGGATAAGGAATATGTGGATTGTCCAAGTTAATGCATTCTCTGTGTGACTCCCTGCCTGCATTGCTCCTCGCATGGTGGGCGCCATTTGTAATTTTATATCCCAGGATAAAACACAGACACTGGACACCACTGGCCGACCTCTCCCTCTCCATCTCTCTCTCTCTCTCTCTCTCTCTCTCTCTCTCTCTCTTGTTTTTGTTTGGGTGGCTGTTTCTCTGTCAGTGTAAGTGGATTATTCAGGGAGGCATCTAGTAAAGTTGGTGATTGTATTAAACTGCAGCCATACAAGCAAGGGGGCAGAGACATTACATGTTCCGTATAATGGCGAAACAGCATATGATTTAATAACATATTCCTCCTACACTCACTGCCATGGCCTCTCTCTCTCTCCCCCTTCTCCCCCCTCTCTCCCCCTCTCCTTGGGACTATTCCTCAGAGTAAATAATTAGGATTCCAGCTTGTCTACTAGAAAGATAAATGGCTGACATGTGTGACGTGCTGAGAGCTGGAGAAGAGCTGGACTGTCTAGTCACAAAAAACAGAATAATAATATATATATATATATATATATATATATATATATATATATGAATTATGTGGGCTATGTTTATTTACCCATATAGCTACATTTTACCCAAAACATTCACATCTGAAAGAGGAAGTATTTATGTGTTTTAGGGACTCTCTTGCTCTTTATTTCTCTTTGTATACAGACTATTATTTAGGCCTCGTGCGCTGCTGGTGTTTACACCAATAATTGTACTGAATAAACTGTACACGAACCACAAACATAGCAGCCATAACCTACTACTGTAAATAATTTCACTTTTATTTTTAGCATTTGTTTGTACCTTTTTGCAGCGTAGGCCTTATATTTAACGGGGCCACTTCTTTTCGCACGCGCTTTAATCAGCATTTTATGAGTTTGATGTTGATATATATATATATATATATATATATATATATATATATATATATATATATATATATATATATATATATTCTCCAGCAATGAAACCCGGAAGTGGCTTTACTTGATTTTAATATTGTTAAATAGACGTGGTGGCTTCCAATAGGCCCACCTGTGTGCTGGGGATGTATTATTGCTAACATTACAGCTGACGGGCCTCAGGAGTTAGCTTCAGCGCTAGCATGCCGACCCGCTTCGTCAGATGGCGGAGCCGCTTCCCCTCCAGCTTCTCCCCGTTCAAGGATTTATCTCTACCGATGAGCAATGAGTGCCAGGTGCTCCCTCGCGCCTGACAAGCCGCCCTCTCGCGGCACACAGGCCCACCCTTACGGTGCGGGTGAGATGGGGAGTCTGTGGGGGCTCACACGGCTGTTGGTTCTCTTTCTCTCCCTTCCGCTCCTTCTCCCTGGGCCGTGATCGAGCACTCGACCCGAATGAATCACTGGCTCGTGAAGCTTCTTCCCGAGCTTCGCTCTTTTTATTTTATACCCATCGTGATGGCCTCTTTTGTTCTGAAGTTAAAAATGTCTTTATTTTTACATTCCTCTTTTTAAACGTAGCCTAGAGGCACCGTTTTAACTAAAATAGAATAGTCTGGAAATCATTATTTCCTTTAACCAAAAAAAAGGAGAATGTTTTGAGAAATATTCTCGAGATCCCCTTCTTCAGCATCTTCAGATTGCTATTTGGGAGCACCGTTAATACGTTTTTATTTTGTACTCTGTTTAGAAAATCCCCCAAAAAACATCGTAATAACTTACAATAATACGTTATTTTTCCTCGGACCTGTTAATAGAAAATGTACCGTGATGGCAGCAGCAGCGTTTTTATTCAGCAGCAAACGATCGCTTCCGGAGATCGACTCCTGAGTGAGGTACCAGCCGAGCGGACGGAACACTAACTCATACGTGGAAGGCAGCGGCTGACAGAAACAGGCTACATCAGTCACACCGGGAGAACACACACACACACACACACACGGGCCGCATCCACCGCCATCACGCGACCACATGTCACGGTCGGCTTGAATAACAGCAGACAGGCGGGCTCGTGCTTTATTATGAACCATACACAAATACATATTCAGAAAAAATGTCTGAATGAAGGATAGAAACATATGAGATATTCATGTTTAAAACAATAATGAAAATACTTATTTTCTGTCATTTTATTCCCAAATTCAAAGGTAAAGCATTTTCATCATTCTTAGATTAATTGCTGAAAAATAGAGAATAATTAGTTCATATCAATTATTACAACAACTATTTTTTTGCACTTCCACTCTAAATAATGCGGGTTAATTGGCTGTTATGGAAATAATTATACAAATAAAAATATCAATAATGATAATATCAATAATGATAATATCAATATCGATAATGATAATGATAATAATAATAATGATAATAATAATAACTTGTAATTACGACAATGTGAATTTCTGTGGAAATCCAACATTGGCTAATGAGTGTGTGTGTGTGTGTTTGCCCTCTGATGCCTCCTCCACTAGAGCATCTGCAGGCTGTTCACTGGGCTCAGAGGGGAGGGGGAGGGTTGGGGGGGGGTGAGGAAAGAAAAGCAGTGGTTTCTATTCATGTCATGGCGCCTTTCATGGGAGGAAGATGGATTTATCTCTCTCATTTCTCCGTTCTGCCTCTCCTAACCTTTCAGGTCAGATTGCAGGAGGCCGCTGGAGAGACACCGTCACGTGACCCCCGGTGCCAAATGGTCTTCCGGCAGCAGCTCTCAGCAAGGACCGGAGCACACGAAGACGCTGCCACCTCTCTCCGAAATGCAGAAGACAACCTACTACGACAACTCCTCTGCGCTCTTCGGTGGCTACTCGTCCTACCAGGTGCAGGGGGCGGCGGTGGCGGCGGCGGCGGCGGCTGCCAACGGCTTCGGGGGCTACGATGCACCGGTCCCAGTGTCCCACCACCAGCCGGCCTTCCAGTCAGCGGCCCACCTGGACGTGGATTCATACCAGCGCTCGGCCTGCTCGCTACAGTCACTGGGCAGTAACGGTGGCCACCACCAGCAGCAGCAGCTAGCCAAGACCAAGGAGCTGAACGGCAGCTGCATGCGGCCCAGCCTGCCCTCCGAGCACCACCCGGGCTCCCAGGTGTCCCCTCCGCTGCCCCCCAACCCCAGCAACGGCAATAACGGGGCCCAGCAGCCGGGTGGCGCCTCTGGGGCCTCCTCCATCTCCAAATCGGGCCCCAATAAGTCGTCCAACTCTTCCTCCTCCATATCGTCCTCCACGTCGTCCTCCTCCTCCTCGCTGCCCCCCAACCCCACTGTGGCCAAGCAGATCTTCCCCTGGATGAAAGAGTGTCGACAGGCGACCAAGCAGAAGAACTGTTCGCCCAGCAACAACTCTGGCAATGGTGTGTTCCACTACACCTGTCTCTGTCTCTCTGTCTGTCTGCTGTGATGCCCCTCACACACAACATGTCCTCTTACACCACTCTCTCCTTCCTCATTTTGTTCTTTCCTCAGTCCCTTTGTCCTCCTTCTATTTCTTCCTTCCTCATTAGCTCCTTTTTCTCTTCATATTATCGTCCCATCACCACGTCCCTCTTTCCTCACCTCTCTTATCAACATCCCATTTCAAGCTCCGGATCCCCGGAGGATTTAAAAGCTTTCTCAGACTATCACTGCAAAACAGGTTTCCATAGGCTGTGGTTCAGACTACTGGTCAAGCTGGTGGTCTGTAGTCTGCTCTGGTCCACGGTCATTTAGGCGTCTAATGCTTTAAAATGATCGGCTGGTGAGCTGGATTCACCAAAGCATTCACATCTCACTGAGAAGGCGAGGAAGCTGAGAGGTCCGGTCTGACTTCATCAGCAGGGTAACTTTAAAAAAACTACTAGAAAGGCACGCGGTGAAGAGGTCAAAGGTCAGAGGCATGGCAGACTGACAAATGTTCCAGCGAATCCTAGAGGTAAACATGTTAACAGCAGGAAGAACATTTACATTTGTAATGGCTAGTTTTTTAAGAACCGGACAGAGATGTAGTTATTGATATGATGTGTGCAAATTAAATATGGATCATTGGATTCAACAAATGAAGATCTAAACAAATGCTGCGCTTCTTTTTTTAGAGTGAGATAAGTATTATGGCAAGTGCAGTGTCAGGAGGTTATTAGCTTAGCTTAGCATAAAAAAAGCCTCTCAAGCTCACTAATACCAACGAATGAAGGCGGTGCATCTTTCCTTTGTTTCATCAGAACACAATGTAAAAGCAAGTATTTGTGGTTTTAGAGGGAGTCACATGCTGGCTCTGTTTCTTTCTGCCAATCAACAGCCAGATGCAGCGACTTCCTGGAGGCAACGGCATGACCCGCCCTACACTGACTCTGATTGGCTAGAAGGCGTTGCCTTTGTGGGCTGATTGGTTCGGTTTAAACGGAGCAGCGAGGTTAGTTAGGGTTATGGTGAAGGCTTCTGAGCGGATGATCCATCTAGAGACAATTCCAACGCATAACCCCCTGAAACCACCGGAAACGGAGATAAAAGGCGTAAGATGAGAAAAGAGTGAAACTGTAACAACAGGATGAGTTTAGTGGATCCTGGAGCAGAACGGTGGAACACGGAGAGATTTAGTGTTCAGCCTTCATTCAGTAAGGACCTGACATGAAGTTGGACTTGACAGAGAAACAATGACGGACTAAACACACGACGACAGCAACACAGTCACTGTTAGTGCTGCTGCTAACCAGCTGCACAAAGCTGAACACCTCCCTCCAAACCTCTCCCCCCTCTGCTAATCGCTTGCTCTCCTTCCTCCCCTCTTCGGCCTCCTCTCTCTCTCCTCTCTCTCTCCTCCTCTCTCTCTCCTCCTCCTCTCTCTCCTCCTCCTCTCTCTCCTCCTCTCTCTCTCCTCTCTCTCCTCCTCCTCTCTCTCCTCCTCTCTCTCCTCTCTCTCTCTCCTCCTCTCTCTCTCTCCTCCTCCTCCTCCTCCTCTCTCTCTCCTCCTCCTCTCGCTCTCTCCTCCTCCTCCTCCTCCTCCTCCTCCTCCTCCTCCTCCTCCTCCTCCTCCTCCTCCTCCTCCTCCTCCTCCTCCTCACCTTCTTGGAAAGCCACAGCAAGAAAGGAAGATATTAAAACGGGTGAATTTAAATGTTGCGTACGATAACAGATGAATAGATCTTCAGACATGCAGACGTTTGAAATGGAAGATATGAGTGAATGTGTGGAGGTGATGAATTTGAATCTCATCTGCATGTCTGATAACAGGCGGAGGAAGCGGTGATTGAGACAGACACATTGGTAGTTATCGTGAGGAAGAGTACGCTCCGCCATGATGAATATGAGTCTGACTGGGCCGAGGGCCGAGGAGAGATTACGCTGCTTATTGATGAGGATTTCAAACGATCGTTTTTTGAGAATGTCACCATCTCTGCGAGACGGATGGTGTGATGGTTCCCTCTCTCATCTCCGTCTCTGTGAGAGTCAACAGTTTACACTGAGTGAGAGAGAGAGAGGATCTCAGCGTGCTGTCATTGGTATGAACGCATCGCAGCCCGTACATAACAACATATTCATAACAGACGAGAGAGACGAGTTCAGCTCCTCTGTCTGGAGTGAACAGCAGCCCAGAGCTCAGGCTCAGCTGTTACTGCTGAGTCCGTACTGCTGAGCACCGACCCTTTCAGTGCTTATGACACGTGGAACCTTCACAGTGTCTGCGTTCAGATTATGAAGTGACTTTTAGACATTCATGCTCACGGCATATTAAAAACAAAAAGTATGTTCACACATACATGAATACTCTGGAAAGATCGAAGACAACAATACATGTTTTGTTTTCATAGCTCCAGCATAAAAAGGCATTTAAAGGCCATGTATGCATAAAAAAATCAAATGAATAAAATTAAAAAATACGAAGGAGGGGGAGGGGGTAATATTCAGACAGAAAAAACAAATATTACATGAAACAACCTTTCATCTCTCAAATTAAAGCGGTTCATTTATGAGAAAAACACTTTGAATATTCTCTGAGATTAAAGTCCCCCCCCCCCATTGGTCGGGTCAACCTCATCACACCACACCTGTACATTTGCAACTTTAATCTCTTTAATATTTCTTTACTTCATAATCTCATGGAACATTTTAGGTCGTTATAACTCGCTGGTTATTAAACATCAAAAGCAAACGAAGCAGTCCTCCCTCAACTTTGACCTTTTGTAGTCGTGTGTACAAGGCTCACCTGCAGTGGCGGCTGGTGGAAAATTTTCTAGGGAGGGCCATCCTATCAATTTCAGCAAACATCCCAGTATGATTTCATGCAAAAAAAAATTAGCATCAAACACGCATTATTACTTGGCAGTTAAATATTTAACATTTATTCCAACATGAAAAAAAGCAGTAAATAACACTTATATAATATAATACAATATAATATAACATGTTTATTTATTGAGATGCCCCTATGGACCTTGTTATAGGAGGTAAAGATCAGGAGAAGTAAACATGAAGTGTAATTATGAATACTGATGTTAAATTAAGCTATGATGAGTTTTCACTGTTAATTTAGGGGGAAAAAGTGGCCCGGGAGTTACTGTCAGACCGGCCCACTCAATACACGGCGCGCTGCCCACTCAATACACTGCATGTATTTTGCCGGTCTACGGCGGCCATTCGCACCTCCGCCGGCCCCGCCCCGACCGCACGGCGCAGACCGCGGTTATGTAGAAACGTTTTTAAAAGCACCGTAGTGTCCAGCAGTGCTATGGCGTCCTCGGATCGCGAGGAGTAGTATAATGTCAGTTTATACTGTTGATACAGTTTTCACTGATTATTGACTTTCGGTATTAGAGTAAATTGAATGTGTTCTGTGAAGCATATAATATAGTCGGGGCCGGCGATGTCAGAGACGGCCCAAACCCCGTCGGCCTACCGGGGATTCCCCCGGTATCCCCAATGGCCAGTCCGCCCCTGCCTGTGGATACGTATGGTATGTCGAAGTAATCAGCGTACTTTTCGGAAGAAAGGAAGTTGATTGACTGACTTGTAAGAAGTAGTGAAGCTTCGCATGTAGTCTGCTGTCTGGTTGTGAGGTCAGGCTGATCTGATATCAGCTCTTTGGCTGCAGAATCTCCGCCAAAACCGTCAAACGGGTCTTGGAGGAGGAGTGGTCGCGCTCGCGCGGGCTCCTGTAGAGACTTCTCCTGACGTGAACGCGCAGCTCCGGGGGCTTGATCGTTCTTGCCCACAGCTGAATCTATTTGAGGCGCTGATTGGCTCAATTGTATGTCACTCATTTATATCTTGAATCAGCAATTGGCTAAACATGCTTCATAGATCCGTCTCTTTTGGGCTAAAACGATCAAGCCCCCCTCGCTGCGCGTTCTCAGAGTGTCGTGCACACAGACGGAGAGCACGAGCAGACGAGCACACAGGGGGAGAGGATGAGCAGGAAAAGCATATATTTTGCGCAGATATCATATTGTACACACATTACTGGGTACATTCCATAGTTAAAAAACACAAATATTGACAATTTGTATAATTTATGATTATTATAATTTTTATTTATTTTTTATTTTTTTCGTGTGGCTCATGGTGGGGCCATGCCCCATGGCCCTCTCTTGACCAGCCGCCACTGCTCACCTGACACATCAAGCCTCCCGGAGGCTGCTCTGTGTTGGAGGAGTTGGTGGTTCTGTTGAGCTGAGCTGTGCTGAGGGACGGTTCTGACTCTGCCCTCATTGCTATGAATGTGTTGGAGATGATATTAGAAACACGCTCAGTATGATGCAACAGCTTCACACTGAGCATTACAACACTCAACCTGCTGCTGCAGTATAGGGCCATTAGGTGTACCTCAGTTTAGATCATGTGGTTTATCTGTGAAGTTAAGCTGTGAGTTGTTTGTTCAGCTTCTGTTTGCTGATGGTATCTGCTGACGGTGATACTGTCAGTACGTGTGGACCCAGAGGGTTCTGCTGAGCAACGGCAGTGATTCACACAATAAACATTCACGATACAGGCTACCAAACTCTGAATTTAAAAACTCATTTTGGAATTGATGTTACAAAATCAACCTTATTTGTTAACGCTTGATGGTAAGGTCCTTATGATTACTGTTTAACAGGCAATAAGGCTTATGAGTCCTTTTACAATGCTTATTAACATGAACAAGTGTACATGTATGATCATCATTAATAAGGACAATACAACATAATAATGCACTTATTAATAACTATAAACATATAGACACATACAATAAATGTGTGATGATGGTATTACTAACACTTGTTATAGTCTTGATAACATACTGTTTATAAGCATCTTTTAAGGACTTATAAGGGCCTTATGACCCATTAAGTAACGCTTGTTGGCCTTAATATAACGCGTCAGCATGTATTAGTGCTCCTCACTGTGAACAACGTGTGTAACGGGCTTTGAAGTCCTCTCATCCTCAACATCCGGCTTGTTTTTATCAAAACCTGACTGACTGATAAAGCAGCGGCTTATATGGCTACATTATATATCAGACTACTTGAGCCCTTTCTGTGTCAGATAGCCAGCTATCGTAGAACACCTCTCTTCATGAGTCAGTGTAACTCTCACAGCAGCGTGAGGTTGTGTCGGCGAGCTGTCTGAGGACAGCGCGGTCAGCCTCGCTCGCTGCTGCTGCTGCTGCTGCTGCTGCTGCCGGGGGTTTGTCTTTCCAGCCAAGATGCAATTTGGCTGCCCTCGGCCAGCGCCGGAGCCCTCCGTCTCTTAATAACTGCCACTGTTATGAAGTGTTGACAACTAATATCGGGGGATAATTCAGCCAGCACGCCCGGACCCCCCTCTGCTTTATTAAGAACCTGAATGCTTTTAATCCCCTCCAGCATGCAGCCTGAGTGTGTTGTGTGCTCTCTTCCTCTCTGGCTCTCTCCATTCACTCCATCATCATGTACCTGCTTCTTACTGACTCCCCTTTACAATGTTTTGTGTACGTTTCTCCTATTTTCATTCTCTTTCTTCTTCGGGGTTTTTGTGCCTGTTTTCCTCTGTTTTGTGACTTCTATCCCTGCCATCATCCCTTCCTCCGTGTGATCTCCTCTCTTCTACCCTCCAGCATCAGGAGGAGCTGAGAGCGGCAGCAGCGGGGAGAAGAGTCCCACCGGCGGCTCGTCGGCGTCGTCCAAGCGGGCCCGCACGGCGTACACCAGCGCCCAGCTGGTGGAGCTGGAGAAGGAGTTCCACTTCAACAGGTACCTGTGCCGGCCGCGCCGCGTGGAGATGGCCAACCTGCTCAACCTGTCCGAGCGCCAGATCAAGATCTGGTTCCAGAACCGGCGCATGAAGTACAAGAAGGACCAGAAGTCCAAGGGCCTGAGCTCCAGTTCCGGGGGCCCCTCGCCGACCGGCTCCCCGCCCCTGACCATGCAGTCCTCCGCCAGCTTCCTCAACTCCATGCACCCCATGGTCGGGGGAGGCGGGGTCGGCTACGACGTCCCGTCTCCGCCGTCCTTCGGCAAACCCCACCAGGGAGTGTCTTACTCCATGTCCACTGCCTACTCCAACGTCCCCATGAAGGGCTGTCCCCCCCAACAGAAGTACGGCGCCCCGGACCCGGACTACGGCGACCCCCATCCTCACCATAGCCTAGTACAGGCCAACAATGCTGGCTACGGGACTCCCACCAACATGCAGGCCAGTCCAGTCTACGTGGGGGGCGGCAGCTATGTGGAACCCATGCCCGGCTCGGGGCCCTCCATGTACGGGCTAAACCACCTCGGCCCCACGCCGCCCCACCACCAAACCATGGACTACAACAGCGCGGGGCCCATGTCGGCCGCCAACCAGCACCACGTGGGCGGAGGGGGCCCCCCGGGGCCCTGCGACCCGCCCACGCACCCGACGTACACCGAGTTGTCGGCTCACCACACCTCGACTCAGGGCAGAATCCAGGAAGCACCCAAGCTCACTCACCTGTAGCAGGTTTGGAACAAAAACCGAAAACGTAGGAAGTAGTGAAGACGACACACAGAAGGCGTGACACCTCGCGACTCACTGACAGACGAACTGACATGCGGGGACTCTACTGCTGCAACGGGACGGCAGGAGAGACAACGGGAGACAGACGGGCCGTCCAGTTGGTCCTTTGCTGTGGACCTGTCCAGCCACCTTGTTCCCACGGCCTTCTGAATAGGGCTAAGCCTTCACTGCTCTCTTTGAAGTGCAGCTCATTTGATTTAAGAAACACAATGCTTGTGCCTGTTATTAAGAAGCATGAACACAAACCATTCATGTTGCTCAGAAGCGTAAACAGAAGGCGCTCCGCAGTGTCACGCTACTGAAATCAACAGTAGTTGCCAAACATTTCAAAGTATTTTTTAATAACCGGGACCAAATTTACTATTTTACATCCTCGTACAAGGAAATGATTTCTTTTACACGAGCCTTTTTAGAGCAGTTTACACTCTGCAGCGTCCCAGGTGAAGCATATTGTAGGCACGGGAGAAGAAGTGTCCAGTCATCGTCTCCCACGCCCCCCCCCCCCCTCCTCCCCCCCGGGGACTATAAATGTCAGGAAGCTGATCTGGCGGCACCGGTGCAGAGACATATCGCCAGCTGAAGGCGAGCGCCGTGGTTCATCTGATGATCCACTGCGCTGTCAATCAGACAACTGCGATGTGGACTATTTCAGTTCTTCTGTTGCAGAATATCTCAGAAACAGAAAAACAAACACAAATGTCAGTGCATTCTCTTTGCATAATGTGTTTAAGTTACACAGCAAAATAAATGCAACGCGTTGTGTGTGTGTGTGTGTGTGTGGGTGGAGCACACTGCAGCTGTAGCTCAGCTAGCATGTTTGGTGGAGCTATAGTACGCTGGTGATATATTCCCCTCACACACACACAACAAGCAGCCCTCCCGCCTGGTCAATGAAATAGTTGAGATTTGAGTGAGCGGGTTGACGAGGTGGTCAGATTGATGACGCTGAGCACATGGCAGCACGGGTTGTTGTGAGCCAGGCCGAGCTGCGTGGTGAGCAGCACACGTGTACAACATACGAGGTCACGTGACAAACACTGGACGGTCCTCCCCTCCCGCTGTCTCCTCCCGCCTCCTGCCGGACCGAAGCACTACTAACCCACCGGCTCCTGTCTGTGGCAGCAGCACATGGCTTCTGAAGGAGCCCCCCCCCCCACACACACACACACACACACACACACATCAACCACATGTGCACCCACCGCCCCCTCCCATCAATCTAAACAGGGTTTAAGAAGCTACGAGCTCAAAGGCTAAGCTAGCTCCCATGTAGACGCACACACACGCACACACACACACACACACACACGCACAGCAATGCTAAGCTAGCTTCCTTTCGTTGACATACATCCACAGCCAGGTGAGCAGCTGTTGACATCTTTACACAAACACAGGAGAGGACGTGGAAGAGACATTTTAATGTTCTTGTTTTAGCACATCATCGACACAGGGTAAATAATAAGAGTGGAGAACACTATTTATTTATGTTTGGGTAAGTCATTGCCCCGCTCTCTCTCTCTCTCTCTCTCTCTCTCTCTCTCTCTCTCTCTCTCTCTCTCTCTCTCTCTCTCTCTCTCTCACTTTGGAAGGTTTCTCTTTGGCTACATTAGCGAACACCAATGCAGAACTTGTCCTTCTTTATCGCTTTGTTTTGTTCTCACATATCTTGACTTGTAACGTGGATACAGGGTATATATTTGAACATAAATGCATGTCCCAGATATGTGAGCTGATGTGTGTCTCACTTTGTTTGATTAAAAACAACCGGGTTTATTTCTTGAACGGTTTCTGCCGTTCTGGGAATAAACCTCCCGTATTGTTTTTGTTTTTTTAAAGTGCAGATCTACACAAAAGCTTTTCACATCCGGGCGTCATTGTTGCACTTAGAGTTTACATTTTGATGGTTAAAGGTAAAAATAATAATAATGATGAAATCTTATTTTGAAGACGGAAGGCCCTCCAATCAAAGCGTCTTCCGCCAATGTGTGTTCAGGTGAACATTCATATATGAATATTTATTTGTTATAGCCAGTTTAAAAAAAAGACTTTCTGTTTTGTATTATTATTATTTATCCTTCATGTATTTATATCGAGAAAATACTGTACTTTTTTAGTATTTACCTGTTATGAAAGAAAAAAAAAACGTTGTGTTTCTTCTTGTCCATTGTACTGAAGTTACATTTTATTTTTTAGTTCTTGTACTTTAGAAGAATACGTAGTTTCTATGTTCCTATAATGACCTTGTACATACATGTCTTGGCTTGTACAGGGAAACAGGCGAGGATGGGGATCGCTGACCCATCCGCGCATAGTCGCAAACATTTAGACAAACTACTAGCAAAAGAACGAGTCTTTCTTTGTCCTTTGTAGCTCCTCTTTTCTTTCATTGTTGAGAGGGTTGTCTGTCGAACAATTCTTTAATAAAATGTTATGTTATTCACAGATATCTTCGGTTTGTTTATGATTCTCAGGTCCTTATTCAAACGTTATCGGCCGTATCAGCAGTGTTGCTGTCAGGTAAAAACCTGCCGCGGCCAGTTGTGTTGACTGTCATGTCTTATGCGGTGAACCAACTGTGACAAAACAACGATGAAAATCAACTTTTAAAGTAAAGTTTTTGTTGATTATCAACTTTGACAAAATGTCAATACTGTCCCTTTAAAATCAGCTGACCTCAAGGATAGAACCCACAGAGCAACATGAAAAACCACTTTCTCAAAGTACGACGTAAAGCTGCAGGACAAATGACTGTTTATCTCCCACAATGCTTTGCGTTAAAGCTGCTGTGTGCTGCGTCCCGGGATCATGCGCGTTCTACCGCCATGTGATGTGACGTGGAGGATCTGGTGTAGGTGTGACTTCTTTCCAACAAGCGGGGCTGACCTGACACTGACGGGTCAGCATTGGATATCGGGTCGATACCTTGGGGCTAAAGCACGGCATCGCTGTCACAAAACCCTCCGAATAATTACTTGTGAAGCCGAGAGTGACGTGTAACATGTCAGAAGTAAAGAACAAATCTTTCGGGAAACTTCAAATCCGCTGTTGGTCTCTTTTGAGGCTTTAGAAAGAAGGCGAAGCGGCTGCAGGCTGTTCCAGTGCATGCTGCTCTGCTGCTATTCCGCTGGCTGGTGTTCATTTACCGAACTGAACGACCCACACATGCCGATGTGTGTCAGACACCGGCCTCCATCCCAGTGAGGGTCTAAGGTCGGATCCAAGAACTGTTCCTGAACTAAAACCTGATACTTGTTGCTGCTTGTTCTTTTTCAAGAGGACTCATTGACTTTAGCTCTGCTGTTTGTGTCTGACAGCACAGTCGGTGTTCACCAGCACAAGCTCTCAGTGTTGCACAGCATCTGGAGGATTCTATCTGACTGACCCAGATGCTGACAAAACATTTAAGACTCAATTTCATGATTTAAAATAGAGTTGTTTTCATGTTGAGGTAATCCGTTCTGTTGGAGCGGCAAAGATCAACTCTGATCAACCCCCAAACACGCAAACGCTGCTGCTGAGGTGTCCTTGAGCAAGACACTAACGCCCCATCTGACCTCTTTGAATCCAGAGGTAGAACATAAGTGCTGTGACTTGAAGTGGTGAGCGAGACCATGTGGTGGTTGGAAGCTCTGTGGAGCCGTCTCTTCCTTCTTTAACTTCACCTCTGTGAGAAAGTTGGAGTTATTTAAATCTATCGGTCTCTTTAACCTCCTGTTTGATCATTTATTTGACTTTCTTTTCATAATTGACTGCTGAGTGTTAACTCTCTGGACTGACTTCATTTACTTTTGCTCTTGCTGAGGATGTTCATTTTCCCCCTTGGGGTCAGTTTGACCCTTTTCAACAGATAGGGACCCAAGACACATTTCTTCTTAAAGGGACAGTTCACCCCCAAAAATCAAAAACACATGCTCTCACTTTGACCGGTGGTGCTATTCATGAATATAGGTAGTTGTGATGGGCTACTTTTTCTGAGACATCGGCCACAACAGACCTCGTGGTCACAACAACAGAGGTTGCTGTTGAGTTTTGTGTGATCGTCCTATTACATGAGAAGACCGACTTCTTCTACAGACGATATCTCCAAAACTAGACAACTCACACCAAAACTATCTAAAACATGGATTTTGGAATGAACTGCCCCTTTAATGGTTTCTCTCTTTTCTCCCTTGTTATGTCTTTCTCTTCACATGCATGCTGATCCAACGTGTCCTGTGATGTTGTTTATGACTAAAAAAAGCCCTGAGGCCTGCGCCTCGGCTCAGTCACATGGTCTCTACCCCCCCCCCCCCCCCCCCCCCCTCACTCTCACACGCGCTTGTGCTGAGAGGCCTGAGAGCAGCATAAAACTTGGGCCATAAATCAAGCTCCCGTAAATAATGGCTGCACTTCCCTTTACATCTCCGTTGGACTAACAGACAATAAAAACACCAATAAGCAGAGATTGGATCTAATTTATTGCCTCATAAAAACAGGCGGAGGGCTCGGCTTCACAGCAACGCGGCCTCTGCTGAAAACAGTATTACTGTGGAACACGCTCACAGCAGGTACGCGCACTGCTCTGGAGTCAGACATTACACTTGCATTAATAAGGTGACGATGTTTAGGCAGCGAATGTGTCAGGAAAAGTTGTCTGTCAGACGAGAACAGATGTCTTTATTCTGCAGATAATAACACCAAGAGTTATAATAAATAAAAGCAGCCGATAGAGAAATCCTGCTCATTTAGATTTTGTTTTACTTTACTTTGGTGAATTTAAAATCTCAACTATCAATATTAAGTGGACTAATTATATGTTAAATTAGATCAAATCAAAACGTATGTGGTAATAACAGTTGTTTTACACCGAGTAACCCTAAAACAAGAGAATTGACTGCCAAATAAAATAAAATCTTTCACTCGACCAATCCACGCGTCCCGTGTGATAACTATGGAAAAACTGCCTCTGTTCGCCAACAAAACGTCCAATAAAGTCGTCGGTATTTTCCAATAAAATACTGTTTTTTTAAATGAATATATATAATTTTGAAAATTAGCGTAAAAACGAGGTGAAGAACAGACACCGAGCGGGCCGCAGTGCATTGTGATGCCGGAGCTCAGGCAGCAGCTTGTGTCTGCTGCGTTCAATGGCCCTCACTCCCACGCGCATTTCTGCCTTTTTTCCCTTCTGCCGTCTCTTTCATGAGTCAGGCGGGAAGAAGCCAAATGGCATGGGAACGAGAGGGCGAGCTCAACATTTGTATCTGAGTGGTTTTATAATTTGTATTTATTTATTTTTAGTTTGTTCCCTCAACCGATAACATATAGCCGCGTGACGTTATGAGCGCATTTGCCGCGCGTAGAATCTGTGCGAAAAAGTAAAATAAATAAATAATAACACAGTGAGTAATGGATCTAAAGGGGGGGGGCGGAGGGTTGCTTGTTATTTAGGGAGAGAAGAGGGGCTGCTGTCAGCCTCTTTGCAGGGAGTGAAAGATTGATCACCGCACATTTTCTCCACACTCGGGGCTCCTCGAGCCCTCCCCAAAAATATCCTCCCGAGTTCCTGAGTTCCTGATCTTTATGAGGAAAGAAAAAGAAAAAAATCATAAAAATCTACATGTGCGTCCTGTTGAGCCTGAAGGCCACTCAGCACACTCTCACTTTCTATTAGCTTTCGTATTATTGCTGCTGTATTATTAGTATTTTCTTTTACTACAGGAGACCCGCGCTCTCCCTTCCTTTTTTCTAGCTGCACGGAGCGACCTCGCTGTGAACTCTCTCTCTCTCTCTCTCTCTGCGTAAACACACCGGACATTTTAACACACATACATTACACTGGAGAGAGAGAGAGAGAGAGAGAGAGAGAGAGAGAGAGAGAGAGAGAGAGGGGGAGGCTATTTTAGTGGCATTATATTTAGACAACATCTGAGGGTTCCATCTATCTCATGCGCGCTCCTGCAACTATTAAAAAACAAAACATGATCCAGTGATTAAAACAAAAATAAAGTACACTTACACACCAACAGGCTTCTCTTCCCCGTTAACTCTAACTGCCTCTCTGCTCTGCTACAAGCCGGTCTGCCTCATCTCCACTGAGTAGAACCTCCATCACCCTCTCCTCCTGAGCTGCTGCGCAATCTAAAACCCTCGCTCAGTGTTTTTTTGTCCTGGGTCTAAATTGGGGATTTTCAGCCTCTGTCACACTTTATAAGATTAATGAGCTGAGTGCTGTAAACACAGATTTTTTTTCCCGAGGAGCCATATTGTAAACGGTGCCGGCCAGCTCCTCCACCCTAACCGTCATAGCATCACCCAGAGGACCAAAACAAAAATGTCCGAGAGATGCTCTATTGTTTGTGCGTGTGTAACACCGGGTCCATGGGATGCGACGAACCCGCCGCCCACACGGCGCACATGGCGAGCGGCCGCCTCGTCGTCTCTCCTCCGCCCCGCACGTTACCCCCCGTTAAGACCAAACAATAGCAGCCATCCTGATGCAGCCCCGCGTTGCCACAGCATTTGGTGGAAAAAAATAATAATGCTGCTTCCCACTGCCATCGCCATCGCCGCCAGGGCCTGGACCCCCCCAACACCCCGATTGGCTGTTTCGCGTCACATGATCAGGAATTGGCTGCAATTTCGCCCCATAGTTCTTCAGTTTAGCCTACCCATGGTCCCCATACGCGAGTAATATCACCAATATACACAATTATTATATAGCCGCCGCGTTTACGCCATTGCGGTCGGGAGTTATACATGCTTGTGCGTTTTTTCCTTTTTTTTTCACCCGAAAGAAGCCATATTGTTTTGAGTGCGTGCGCGAGCGTGCGCGTTTATGTGTGTGTTTTTTTTGTTTTGTTTTTTTTATTTTGGGGAAGGGATTGTTTCGGGGGTCTCGCCGTTCTGAGGTCGAAGCCGGTTCGAGGGAGCTATGAATTTTGAATTTGAGAGGGAGATCGGTTTTATCAACAGCCAGCCGTCCCTAGCAGAGTGCCTGACGTCCTTCCCAGCCGTCCTGGAGTCATTTCAAACTTCATCAATCAAGGAGTCGACAGTAATTCCGCCTCCCTTCGAGCACACCATCCCCAGCCTCAGCCCCTGCACAGCCAGCCATCCGAGACCGGCTGCTACGAGCCAGCAGAACCGGAGGACCTCCGTCGCCAATGGCCTCCAGACGAACCACCGGGGCGCCCAGCAACCCTTCCCGCCCGGCCAGACCCCTGCCCTGGCCGTGGCCGCCCCGGCCGGCCCGCTGGCCCACGAGTTCCCCTGGATGAAGGAGAAGAAGTCCTCAAAGAAGTGCCCGAAGCCTGGGAGCGGCTCCAGCAGCGGCGGATCCATCATCCCCCCTGCCTCGTCCTCCCCGTCGCCGACCGCCTCCGGGTACGCTTCGGCGGGCATCGAGTCACCTACAGGTCGGTATGCTGGGACGCTGGAGCCAGTATGTGTGCCCGTGTGTGGTGGGAGCGTGAAGGGTGTGCAGCATAGTGCTTGCATTTTCGGTCTGCATCTTCATTTCACTTCATAAACATCATTCATTACACACAGCATGGATTTGAGATGCCATTGTCGTTTTCTTCCTCAGTGTGTGCGTGTGTGTGTGTTGTGTGGTGCTGTAATGCTGTGTCAACAGGGTGGCCATATCCAGACCACTGCATTATGCTGCAGTGCTTTGCACTCTCCCATCACGCATGTAAACGTGCACCCATACGTATATCTCTGTCACATCATTCATGTGGAATTCAGCTTCACGCTGAGCGCACGTGCCTCTTACACCAGCTTCCGTTTAATTCTGCATCAGAGCACAAATTTGCAAAATGCATATTGTCCACATAGACTTAATAATCGTGCGTAAAGACGCACATAGGTGGGTATTTCCCCTCTCTATCCAGCCTGCAAAGGATTCCTGCTGCAGCCGGATTCCTTCTGCTCACTGCTGTGATTTCAGCAGCAGCGTCTTCCCTCCATTATATATTCATAACACAACTGAGATGGTAGCCATATTGGATGGCGGTGTAGGAAATATAATGGCGAGGCAGTGGACAAAATATGTTTGGTGGGGGCTGCAGGTGTGTGTGTGTGTGTGTGTGTGTGTGGGGGGGGGGGGGGTTATAAGCTACATCCACACAGAATACAGGCTGCAATCTGATCTTCATGGGTCTACCTCATTTCTGTCTTTTAAAACCGACTTCCAGCAATCACTGCATTTGTTACCCCCCCCCCCCCCTCGTATTCCTCTAAACACAAAATCCCACCCCGTTCATCTTAGTGGGATTTCTTTTTTTCCCTCTAGCTCCTTTCTCTCCAAATTTCCTGCTTTTATTTTTTTCCTGCATCTCATTCACAAAAAAAACATTTGTGATTTTTTTGTTATGTTCCCGCCACATCGGTTTCACGTGGACATCCCCACATTTCCTCCCTGTCCGGTGATTTATTTATTTCCCCCTCTCTCTTTGCACTCCTCTCAGCTCGTGCTGCAGCCGCCTCACAGCTTTACAGAAGAGAGAACCCCTCTTTGACTTTATGATCATCTGTCTTTATCTAACTTTTTATTATTATGATTATTTTTACCAACCAACAAATTGGTCCGCTCTTACAGTTATGGCTTTGGCTCCTACTGTAAATGGGAGGAGTATTTTTTTATGAGACTTTTTCATGTTTTATTATTTTTTATTACAGACAGAAGACCCGGGGGATTTCTGCTCGGTGCTGAAGCAGTTATTTCTTGGCTGGAAACCCTGCACGCAATAAAAATATGTAGCGCTTTTACGGGGCTCTCCAGAAATATAGGCTGAAATTACAATTTGAAGTTTAAACGAAATATAAAATTAAAATAAAGAATTAACGAGGATAGCTTTTTTAGATCACACACAATAAATCCTCCACGTAATTCCTCTCTCCGTTTTATTTGTCTTCTCCAGACTCGAGCCAGGCGAGTCTGGATGGTGGAGGAGCCGGGTCCCGCCGGCTGCGCACCGCCTACACCAACACGCAGCTGCTGGAGCTGGAGAAGGAGTTCCACTTCAACAAGTACCTGTGCCGGCCCAGGAGGGTGGAGATCGCCGCCCTCCTGGATCTGACCGAGCGGCAGGTCAAAGTCTGGTTCCAGAACCGGCGGATGAAACACAAGCGCCAGACAACGCACCACCGGGACGGCGGAGGCCACGAATCCGGCGAGTTCGAGCCGCTCGAAGGCGCCGACGCCTCGTCTCCGTATTCGAGCCAGCCGCTGGAAGCATCTGGCACCGGGGAGGCTGAGTCGGACAGCGAGGCGGGGAGCTGCAATCCATCTTCGGCCGCCTACGCTAATGACAGCGGGGACAATGCACAACCCACGCCGGAGAAAGGAGGCCGACCGAGCCGCCCCGAACGCCCACCGTTGCCGGGAGCATCTGGCTCCTCCGACGCTGCCGCAGCTCGCCACTCTTCGCCAACGTTTACCGCGACGAACCCCGCGGATATACCGGGCCTGATGCAGCTCGGCGAGGCCGGGCTCGCAGCAGCAGAGGCAGACCCGTCGTTCTCCGAGCAGCGGGACTCCTCCGTCTCCTCGACCTCGTCCTCTGCCGCCGCCGCCTCGACATCGCTCCCCGACCTGGCCTTCTTTGCCGGGGACGCCTGCCTGTCGCCGAGCCTGCAGAGCTCCCTGGATAGCCCGGTGGATTTCTCCGAGGAGGACTTCGACCTGTTCACGAGCACACTGTGCACCATAGACCTGCAGCACCTGAACTTCTGAGAAACATGAAACAAAGAACTAAGGAGCGGACGGAGTGCGTGGACGAGCAATCGAGCGGAGGACACGGTACTGGAAGCTTCTCGGCAACATTCCTGAAACATTTCTGAATGAATATTATGTTCCTTTTTAAAATCTATTTTTTCGTCTTCTTGCTGGTTTTATTTTACGACTGTAGCGTACCATAGTTTAAGAGAGTTGCAGTTCATTTTATTTCATTTTATTTTTACATTTTAAACATCGAAGGGATTTCTATCTTTTATTTTTGCTTTTCCACGATCGAAACTTTGTGGATTTTCTCTCTCCCCTTGTTCAGGTATTTATTGCCTTTCTTGCTTTTGTTCTGTACTGATTTACCTCATCAGTGTGGATTTGTTTCATCTCGTACATTCTGGTGCAGCTTCATGGATCCTTAATAACTTCTCAGGAACTGTTCACGGAGTCTAAAGGTGCAGAAAGCTGGAGTGCTTTCTAGAAACTATCCCGACTGAAGAATGAATTCTTTCTCTCTCTGAACGAGACAAGACCAGAGAGAGAAGTCCTGCTGATGACCCGACTTTTAGACCCTAGTTTATTTATTGAGATTCTTTAATAGTGAAAATTCAAATTATTTATTGTACATATATTTTCATAGTGGAATAATAATAATAAAAAAACACAAACATTTAAGATGTGGACCATGTCGTTTTGTTTTATGAATTCCAGAGGTTCCTTTATAATAATGATGTGGATACATGCAGCATTTAAAATCAGAATTCAGTGCAATTGTTATTCCAGTATAATACAAAGTGAACATTCAGTATGAGACCATTTATTGTTCTCTTCATTATTATTTTGTTGCTGTTATTACTTATACGAGTGTAATATTTTGTATCTGCTATTTTATAGTATAAATAATTCTCATGCTATATTTATATATTGCAATTCATTATAAGCCTCTAATTCCCTTTTTATAAATATTTTATAATTATTAAGGTTCAGATTGTTATTTTACTAAACAATGTGTAATTTTGATCGTATTTTAATCTTCTAATATGCATTTTAATTTTAACTCATAATGTGGACTAAATGCAGATTATTTTTAAGTGTAAATGCGTGGCTCCCTGTAGTTTCCCCACACTAACATCCACCACATAACTATACAGCCTGATATATAGCCTGATATATTGCCTGGTATATAGCCTGATATAGCCTGGTATATAGCCTGATATATCGCCTGGTATAGCCTGGCATGGCCCAGTGTGGTTCAGCTGGTGTTTACACAGAGATAACCCGAGAATGAGGTATTTTTCCAGAGCAGATAAAAACAGGAGAAACGGTCTGAGGCCAGGCTGGGTCATTGTTTTCCTCCATCGCATTAGCTTAGCTCAGCTGAGAAGGAGCTAATGGTTAGCATAGCACACCAGAGGCAGCTTCCAGCCTTTCACTTAGAACGTGTGGGACCCCAGAGCTGACCCCAGAGCAGCACAACTCACGCTCTATGTGTAGTTTAGGAGCATGGAAGCTGACTAGCTCGGCATTGCAGATTCTCTCCCACCAGTAAGCTGCCAGGGTGACCATGGAGCAACCCATGAGTTAGCATGGCTGCCATTAGTGTGTGTGTGTGTGATGCTAACTAGCTGCTCCTCCTCCCACAGAGTCAAAATGGCGCTGAAGACAAAGCAGGATGTGAACAATGAGCAGTGGCAGCCATTACAGGATGACTGGCTCAGTGTGACAGCATGGTGTGTGTGTGTGGGTGCGAGTGTGTGTGTGTGTGTGTGTGTGTGTGTGTGTGTGCGTGTGTGCGTGTGTGTGTGTGTGTGTGTTTGTAATAGAAAGATGCTTTTTCTTTTAGGCTACAGATTTATCGGTTTATGGCTGATTGTTAAATAACAATGATAACATTAAATATAATAATAACAATAATAGCAATAATAATAATACTATAAATAATAATAATAATAATAATAATAATGATAATTTCAGGATATAAAAAATGTAATTATAATCGAATCATCAAAAATGTATATTTGCAAACATACTGAATGAGGAACATCGACTTGGTTGATATTGGCAACACAACCAGTTAACCAAATGGTGCATGAATATTTCAGTTTCATTGTCAATATGACACACTGCATGTCTATCATGAAACAAGTGTAAGAAAAGACTTCCTGACCATTAAAATCACAGTAACATAGATCAACATGCTGAAAGTCCAGCCATGGAGTAACAATGAGGACACACATGTTGTCATTTTGGATAAAGCATCTTCTAGTTTCTCGTTACTACACATATGTGGTTCATTGAGCATTAGACATGTTCAAGCTAAATGTGGACTTCATAAGCTGCAAACAACAGTGAGGAGTAACAGACTGAAGAGGCTTAGCTCCCATAGTGCTCTCTGGTTTCCTTTCAACCACAAGCAGAGGTCATTCCTCTCTTCTTCATCTGGGCCTCATTCAAACAATACATATCTTGGTATTTCTATTGGATCCTTAAACTGTGGCAAAGCATGACAAATAATCATTCAGAGTTCAGTCTGACTGATGATTACACACTAATGCTGGATCAGCGTAATGAAGGCAGCCTAGCTCCCTTTGTGTGGTAACGACAAAACCTACAGAACTCATCTGAGCTCCATGCAAGTGAGCGCACGTTTTAAATTCCTTGTATGTGCAACTTCTGCAATTAAAGGTTCTGATTCTGATGGAGTTCCCAACAGGCACCAATAATAATAATAATAATAACAAGTGCTTCAGAAAAGTAGAAAAAATGTAAGAATAAACTAAACAAATAGCAAATGCGGTAAAAGACACAATAAAAAAACATGCACAAAATGAAATGAAACTAAAATCTTTGACAATAAAAAGTCTTTAAAAACGTGTATTCAAAGAAGCAACTGTGTCTTCAGAAGTGATTCCAAAGGAGATGCTTCACTTCTTTTTCGTAAACTGATCCGCTTCGGGGTCCTGCAGAAAAGCATGATCACCTTCAATCTAGTCCTTCAGACTTCCAAAAGTCCAGAGTTCGATTTATTCGTGGTCCCTGGCATGCACGCTTTAATATGTTTGGTAGAAGGAACTAAAACGGCATGTTTCCTTGATGCTGAGTCAGTCTGGCGGGTTGTGAACTAACTGAAGACTAACTGAAGGTTCTGGTTCGCTCAGGCAGCTACACAGTGAGACAGGATGACAAATGCACAGAAGAGTTTGCAAATTCCTGAAAGATTGAATCTTTGACACTTTGGTTTAGCGCAAATTAATAGGATATTCACTGTAGTGTCATGCTTCGCTGTAATTTATAAATCCGGTAGGGGGTCAAGTCACAGGATACTAAAAGAATCAGAGAATGTGTGTATTACAATAAAAATCAAGGTTTTGTTCGTGTTCAAGGTGAATCAGCGGCAACATGTAGGCAAAAAACAGCAGTGGCCCCTGAATAGAGCCATGGGGAACGCCACTGATCTAAGGCACCCTCTGATGAACTTGAATCAGTTTAAACATACGCATTTAATACTGACCTATGCAGCCCTATCAGTAATACATCTTGAACCTGTCACTTCAGCATCAGTTGGTCACTTCAAAGAAGATCCAGAATGTGGCTCTTCACAGGTGTGGTTCCAGAAGAGTTTGAGACGCATTAACGTTTGCAAAAACACTCTTCATGCTAAGCAGCTGCAGACGTAGCTCTATGGCACAGAAAGAGAAAAAACACCTTGAGAGTGAATTGCGGGATCAGTGATCAGGTGAACGTGTCTCCTCTTGTGTTAATATGCTCGCTTGTCTTGATCGCAGCAACTTCCAGAGCTGCTCTGTGACTTTGTACCTGACAAACATTAGAGTGAAATAACATTTATTATTATGTTTGATGAATGCCAAAGGTATAAATACTACCCATCAAGTATTCAGCCCAGCCGTGGAATAAATAGTATTCTATATTTGAAAAGTAAAAAGTGGAATCTGGCTGAGCCGGCTTGACTGATGGGCCAATGCTGCAGATCACATGAATAATACTGTTCTGTATAACTTATGGAACCATAGACTAATATTGTGAGGACTGGACCGGACCAGGACGCAGAGCCAAAGTTCAGTGTTATATTATTATATTATTTCATACATATTTAGATTTTCCACAATTCTTTAATTAAATGTCAATGTTGATATTCACTCCTCTGAAGCATCTAAAGAAACTATTCTGTTCAGTAAGTGTTACGACTCTACTCTGAGACTGATGGGGAGACTGTTTGAGCAGAGGGAGGACGGCACTGTGACTGTGGCACATGGTTTGATTGGCTTATGGGTCTGGACTCCACCGTTGAATAAGACAGAGTCACATATTAGAACTACAATATTTAGGTCATATTTTTAGTGGCAATTAAGTATTTGGGTACACCTGACATAACAACGTCTTATTGGGATCAGAAAAACACCACATGAACGTTATGCAAATGCTGCAGAACATGCATTTGTATTGCGACATTGGATTGGTCCGACCACATCTGCAGTTGGTCTGTGCTGCACTGTGATTGGCTCTCAGCCAGAGTAAATGACATCTGTGCAATTCAACAAGCTGAAAGGTGTGCTTTCCCTTCAGCGATGCCAACAATCACGCTTCGGTGGGCGTCTTCCAAAGATGCTTTTCATCACAAGCTGATGTTGTGTTTTGGTATGGTAGCCCCGACACCAACCAACCTTTGGACCTTTATGACAGCATTTCATCAGCTTCTGCTTCGGTGTGGAACGCATCTTTTGATGTCTCATATCTTACATCTGGGCAGATAGGAATCACAGCCAGCATGCACAAATGGCAGGTGAGTGTGGTATTAAGAGAGAATTAAAGCAAAACTATGCGTTAAAAAAAGATGAAAACTTGCAAATAAAGACCCACACGTCTACACTAACTATACGAAGCTCTGTAAAGCATGGTCGAGGGTTTGCAGACTGAAGAGTGGGACTGAAACACAGCCTCTCTCTCCTGTAACCATCCATCTAAGTGTATCTTGTAGACAAAGAGATTACAGCAGAGTACATCTCTATGCTGGGAGACATATCTCACCCTCTGAGTGCCTGTGTGTGTGTGTGTGTGTGTGTGTGTGTATCTGTGTCTGTGTGTGTTTGTGTTCCAGTAATCTCTCTCTCTCCTGGCTGTCACCGCCTGTCGGCCTGCTGCCATGCTGTAATATGCGGACTGCTCCTTTATCTCTTGCATCACCGTCACCGTCACTGTTATGATTTCTGCCTCCTCTGTGTGTGTGTGTGTGATATTGCATAACTCAGGCATGATAGATCACCCACTTAGCAGCTCTGGTGAAATATGTGAGCCGTGGATTTTTTATCATCCCGCAGCGTCAAGAGGAAGCTTTCCCCCCCGACACGCAGCCGTCCTGCTGCTCCGCGCTGCACTGACGTTACACGCAGACAGTGTTCGCTGCAGACTGAGAGTCAAAAGGAAGACTAGAGGGACGACCTGTCACTTCACTGGCCGTCCAGCGTCAGCCTCAGCCTTCAAAGTATATGAAGCCAGAACTGTTTTTGCCCAATTTTGATGTAAAATCCATTTCCTAATAACTTCCGAACATTTATGACTGTAGAATGTATGAATTATTTAACAGAAACACTTTTTAGTTGACTTACTAACATTTACAATTGAATACATGTTATAAAGTATGAAATCCATGAGTAACTGTTAATGTGTTACTAACATTTATACCTGTATTATTACTCATAGACTGATTCTTTATCACAACCTGGCAACCCAGCTGTAAGGGTTCATAACCCAGCCCAGTGAGGTTATGAGCATTAGGTCACCCAATGGAATCTATTGGTTTCTGTAGATGGAAGCAAATTGTCTGTTTTGTGAGTGCGAAAACAATGTCAATGGAAAGACAATTGGGATCCTTGTGGACATGTGACGATGCAACAGCCAGAGCAAGTGACGTAGTCCATGATATCCAGAAAGACACATTATGGCTGCTGAGGGGAGTGGATGGTCCAACAAACAGGCCTTTCAACCTGAAACATGCTGCTGGACACCGCGCTGTGCTGCTCTTGCCTAAACCGAACTGTACACAGCTCATTAAGCCCAAACATGATGCTTCAAACCGAACATTAGTGGTTTGATAGCCTGAACCTGACTTTCATTTGTAAAGAAATGTTATCTGGAAGAAAGAAAGTTATTCCAGCAACACAAATCATACAGTATATACATACAGTACATGCATACAGTACATACATACATACAGTACATGCATACAGTACATACATACATACAGTACATGCATACAGTACATACAGTACATACATACATACAGTACATGCATACAGTACATACATACATACAGTACATGCATACAGTACATACAGTACATACATACATACAGTACATGCATACAGTACATACATACAGTACATACATACATACAGTACATGCATACAGTACATACATACATACAGTACATGCATACAGTACATACATACATACATACATACATACATACATACATACATACATACATACAGTACATACAGTACATACAGTACATACATACATACATACATACATACAGTACATACATACATACAGTACATGCATACAGTACATACAGTACATACATACATGCATACATACAGTACATGCATACAGTACATACAGTACATACATACAGTACATACATACAGTACATACATACATACATACATACAGTGCATACATGCATACAGTACATACATACATACAGTACATGCATACAGTACATACATACATACAGTACATACATACATACATACATACATACATACATACATACATACATACAGTACATACAGTACATACAGTACATACATACATACATACAGTACATACAGTACATACATACATACAGTACATGCATACAGTACATACAGTACATACATACATGCATACATACAGTACATGCATACAGTACATACAGTACATACATACAGTACATACATACAGTACATACATACATACATACATACAGTGCATACATGCATACAGTACATACAATACATACATACAGTACATACAGTACATACAGCACATACAGTACATACATGCATACAGTACATACAGTACATACAGTACATAAATACAGTGCATACAGTACATACAGTACAAACAGTACATACCGTACATACAGTACATACATACATACATACAGTACATACAGTACATACATACAGTACACACATACATACATACATACAGTACATACATACAGTACATACATACATACAGTACATACAGTACATACAGTACATACATACATACATTACATACAGCACATACAGTACATACATACAGTACATACAGTACATACATACAGTACATACATGCATACATGCATACAGTACATACATACATACAGTACATACATACATACATACAGTACATACATACAGTACATACATGCATACATGCATACAGTACATACAGTACATACATACAGTACATACATACATACATACATACATACAGTACATACATACATACATACAGTACATACATACAGTACATACATGCATACATGCATACAGTACATACATACAGTACATACATACATACAGTACATACAGTACATACATACATACATACATACATACAGTACATACATACATACAGTACATACATACAGTACATGCATACAGTACATACAGTACATGCATACATACATACATACATACATACAGTACATACATACAGTACATGCATACAGTACATACAGTACATGCATACAGTACATACAGTACATACATACAGTACATACAGTACATACATACATACATACAGTACATACATACAGTGCATACATGCATACAGTACATACAGTACATACATACATACATACAGTACATACATACAGTACATACAGTACAGACAGCACATACAGTACATACATGCAGTACATACAGTACATACACACATTACATACAGTACATACAGTACATACAGTACAAACAGTACATACCGTACAAACAGTACATACCGTACATACAGTACATACATACATACATACAGTACATACAGTACATACAGTACATACATACATACATACATACAGTACATACATACATACATACAGTACATACATACAGTACATACATACATACAGTACATACAGTACATACATACAGTACATACATACATACAGTACATACATACATACATACAGTACATACAGCACATACAGTACATACATACAGTACATACATGCATACAGTACATACAGTACATACATACAGTGCATACAGTACATACAGTACATACAGTACATCCATACAGTACATACATACAGTAGATACATACATACAGTACATACATACAGTACATACAGTACATACAGTACATACATACAGTACATACATACATACAGTACATACAGTACATACATACATACATACAGTACATACAGTACATACTGTGGCATCACAAGGGGACAGGTTGTGGAGGGGCGCTACATCCTCACCCAGGATCAGTGCCCACAACCCAAAATGGCCGCCGGGCTAGAGACTACAGCTCCCAGACTGCCTCATCATGCACCCAGCTGCAGGTGCTTAAGGCCCCTAATTGAGGCAGGGCTGGGAGACTGAATAAAGGGGAGAGCACCACGGCAGAGGAGGGGGGCCCGGAGTAGGAGAGAGGACGCCTACCTGGAGGAACAGAGACCAAGGACTTTGCTGGGTTGGATTACTTTGTTTGCTGAAGAAACCACTTTCTCCTCATAGACGCTTTATGTTTATTCATGGCCTTTTTTTGTTTGATTTGTGATTTTGGAGTTAAAGGAACTGCCAGGGGGATGGACCAATAAAACCTTTATTTTTGTTTATACTGTCTGATTGTGCCTGTTTTACGCTCTCTTTTGCACTGCCCCACCATAGGGACAACCCGTGACACTACAATACATACAGTACATACAGTACATACATACAGTACATGCATACAGTACATACAGTACATATATACAGTACATACATACAATACATACATACAGTACATACATACATACATACATACAGTACATACATGCATACAGTACATACAGTACATACATACAGTGCATACAGTGCATACAGTACATACAGTACATCCATACAGTACATACATACAGTACATACATACAGTACATACATACAGTACATACAGTACATACAGTACATACATGCATACAGTACATACAGTACATACATACATACAGTACATACATACAGTACATACATACATACAGTACATACAGTACATACATACAGTACATACAGTACATACAGTACATACATACATACATACATACAGTACATACAGTACATACATACAGTACATACATAGTACATACATACATACAGTACATACATACATACAGTGCATACAGTACATACATACATACAGTACATACATACAGTACATACATACATACATACAGTGCATACAGTACATACATACATACAGTACATACAGTACATACATACAGTACATACAGTACATACAGTACATACAGTACATACAGTACATACATACAGTACATACATACATTACATACAGTACATACATACAGTACATACAGTACATACATACAGTACATAATACAGTACATACAGTACGTACATACAGTACATACAGTACATACAGTGCATACATACATACAGTGCATACAGTACATACATACATACAGTACATACAGTACATACATACAGTACATACATACAGTACATACATACAGTACATACAGTACATACAGTACATACAGTACATACATACAGTACATACAGTACATACAGTACATACATACAGTACATACAGTACATACAGTACATACATACAGTACATACATACAGTACATACAGTACATACATACAGTACATACAGTACATACATACAGTACATAATACAGTACATACAGTACATACATACAGTACATACAGTACATACAGTACATACATACAGTACATACAGTACATACATACAGTACATACATACATACAGTGCATACAGTACATACAGTACATACAGTGCATACAGTACATACATGCATACAGTACATACAGTACATACAGTACATACAGTGCATACAGTACATACAGTACATACTGTACATACAGTGCATTCATACATACAGTTCATACAGTACATACATACATACAGTACATACAGTACATACAGTACATACATACAGTACATACATACATACAGTGCATACAGTACATACAGTACATACATACAGTACATACATACAGTACATACAGTACATACAGTACATACATACAGTACATACAGTACATACAGTACATACATACAGTACATACAGTACATACATACAGTACATACATACAGTACATACATACAGTACATACAGTACATACATACAGTACATAATACAGTACATACAGTACGTACATACAGTACATACAGTGCATAAAGTACATACATACATACAGTACATACAGTACATACATACAGTACATACAGTACATACATACAGTACACACATACAGTACATACAGTGCATACAGTACATACATACAGTACATACATACAGTACATACAGTACACACATACAGTACATACAGTGCATACAGTACATACATACAGTACATACAGTACACACATACAGTACATACAGTACATACATACAGTACATAATACAGTACATACAGTACGTACAGTACATACATACAGTTCATACAGTACATACAGTACATACATACAGTACTTCTATGACTTGTGCGTTTTGGGACCCTCACGGTTAAAGGCCTAAACAGAGCCTCTCCTTAAAGCGGAGCCATGAGGACAGCCGGGGAGAGGGGTCAGTTTAAAGAGAGCACGCTGAAGGTCAGGGCAGGGTCATGGCTGGAATAACAGTCAGCCGCCGTTCACGCTTTTCCATACTTCTCTGTTTATTCTGTGTGTGTGAACGGTGTGTTTAATAGCATTAACTAAGCTAAGTTAGCATCCATTGTGTAAGGGGAGCTCAGAGTCAGATAATCAATGCTTCCGCCTCTGAGGGCCGCCATCAATTCACAGCTTAGGTGTGTGAGAAAGAGGAGGCTGCATGGTTGTCCGCATGCAAGCACACACACACACACACACACACACACACACACACACACACACACACACACACACACACACACACACACACACACACACACACACACACTGTGTATTGAGTTGTCAGGTAGGAGCCTCGGAGGATACACACTAAACACACATCACTCTGTGAATGTGTGTGTGTTGGTGCACCCCCTGCAGTCTCTCTGTAAGAGGTCAATAAAGAGCCATTCAACAGGATTTACTGGTATTTACCAAGGGACCGACACAGACAATTGTCGGTCAATCCAACTGCACCAATTATCATCCAGTAGACTGCTGAGTGGTCATCTCAGATCCCGAACCAGCAGCCATGTTATTTAAGTGAACCACTGACATCATTAAAACTGTGCAGCCGATGAGTTACATGTCAGGATGTGTGACTTCATGTTCACGCCCCTCAGCTTTTTTCCATCGGTCCAAACCAGGCGAAGCTTCCGGGTCTGAAGACTGAAGCCAACGCGGAAGTGTCTTAAAGCTGCATTCTCTCTAGTGTCCACCAGGGGGCGACTCCTCTGGTTGTATAGAAGTGTATGAGAAAATGACTCTACTTCTCTCTTGATTTATTACCTCAGTAAACATTGTAATCATGAGTTTATGTCTCAATCTCTAGTTTCAAGTCTTCTTCAATACAGCATGATGTTCATTTAGTACATGATGGTCCATTTAGAGTCAAACAGACCATAAAGCAGGGGATGCTTTAGGGCGGGGCTACACGGTGATTGACAGGCCTTTACCACAGCGTTCTCGATGTTTTCATGGAACAACTTCACTGTGTGTTTTTAGTTCATGAAGGTTCAACTTATTGAGTGTTCAGTTGCACTCAGCTCCTCTCTAGATGTGTCACTTCTAGTTTCAGGAAACCAAGATGGTGACGGCCAAATAGCTGAACTCAAGACTTCAAAAGCATCTGGAAGCCTCGACTGCTCCGACCAACGAAAGTAGCTGTTTGTTGTTTGGTATCTGCAGCCGAAGCAACTGCTGACGTGTTTGCAGAGAAAACGAGACTCCTCATCGATGAAGGGAGGTCACATGAACAGCTGGCTGGTCACCAAATGGTGAGGAAATTAACTGAAATGTTTTCCGAGGTGCTTTGACTGACTGAAGAGTTTGTCATTCAAAAAGACAAAAAATATTGAAGTTTAGCGATATAACCAGAGTCCAGAGGTCAGTGGAGTGTTCAGTGTTTCTCCAGATGTTGGATTGATCAAACTTCACCATGTCAAGGGCTGTAACTGATCTTCATTATTGTTTAATTTGCTGATTATTATCTCTTTCAATCAATTCATCATTTGGTCTTTAAAATGTCAGTTAAAGAAAACCAGAACCGGACCAGCCCATGTTCATATTTAAACCCCAACATATAATAGGAAAAGCAGCAAGTATTCATGTTTGAGAAGCTGGAATTAAGCAAATTCTGAAGTTGTCTCTGTCAGTTGTTGGATTGATTATTTGTGTTGAGTGTTTCACCTGCAGTCAGTCAGAGCCGGGATATTGAGATGATTCAAAGGTAAATAACAGCTGTCGCTGCCAGTACTACCAACAGTAGACAATAATGCATTCACAGCACCCATTGGTTTTCAGTTAAGTACATATATGAGTGGACATAGTCATAGTCGTCACCATGACATGAGATCGTCCATCGGTTCCTGGAGCCGGCGAGAGCACACTCTGCTTTATGCTCTATTTTACTCTAAATAATGACATCTTTTCAAATGGACTAAATGAACATCATGCTGTATTGAAGAATACTTGAAACTAGAGATTGAGACCATAAACCCATGTTTACAATGTTTACTGAGGTAATATTTCCACAATTGCTTCACTTTTCAGAAGCGGAGGTTGCTGCCTGTCAGCAGCAGCGATGATGTCTGACGGTTAAAGCTGGTGTGTCCTAATGCGCACCGCTGGATCTCAGCTCGAGGGAAAACTCATGTGTTGAAATGAACGGGAAAAACTTTGCACTAAAAATACATTTTCCCAAAGATGGAATAGTTTCAGTGCCTACTTTCACCAGTATTTCATTTTTGTTTTACAGGATCATTTCAGAAATTATTCTTCCATAATAAATATTTTAGACAGAGATGCTCATGGTGGATTTCAGGAATTCATTTTATTGACAAAAGAAGCTGAAAACCATTGTCTCTGGTAGTAGTTTGCTGTATAACATAGTTAAAGGGGTCATCCTCAACAAATGAGGTGTTTCCACGAGTACTGTGACCGTCCTGTGACAGTACAGAGCACTGACTGAGGTAACCATCTGTTCCTAAATCCTTTCAGTTCATTCTGAACAAGATGTGACATTCCACAGAAGGGCAGCAGGTCGGAGTTCTTCTAAATTCTTTCTTATTTCATAAAAAGACCAAAATGAAACTTTCTGACTTCCCTACCCTGTAGTGGCTCTCAGCCCAAAGCCTCTTGGTTCTTACTGAAGATGGGATGAATCAACAACATATACTTTCATGTTTTTATATACTTATCTTTAAAAGGCTTCGTCATTTCCTGAAACAGCTGGTCACTGTAGTTTGTATGAACCATTACTCAAACAAGAGGAAGATGGTGCATTTGTTGGGGGCTGTTTCCAGCAGCGGATTAATCCACATTTGGAGGTCTGGTGAGTATTTGCGGCAGCAGGACGGTGTATGTGCAGCCAAGATAAACTGCAGCGGTGCGTGTTCATGGTAATGAAGGAGCAAACAGTGGCTCGCTGATGTGTTTTTAATAGTTTTTGGATTTGTACAATGGAGCTCAGAGGAAGAAGAGATATCCGTGATACACACAAACTACTTGTTGGCAGATACGTTCCCTGTTGGCTTTGGTCTTTTCATGGGTTATTCATGGTTTTATTAGTTCATCATGAGAACAAAATACCCATTTTTCACTTGTTGGTTCACGCTTTTACAGTCTGGATCTTCTGATAAACAGAAGTGATGAACAGAGTTGGTACTTTTATAGTGCTTTTCTAGTCTCTCGACCACTCGAAGCGCTAAATAACGCAGTTCTCACAAGAGTTCTCACAAGAGTTCTCACAAGAGTTCTCAGTTGTCCTTATGAAATCCATTCTGTTCCATGCACACACATGAAGGGCTGTTATCTGGAGGCAGTTGCTGTCCTTTGTGGCCCTTCTCCCCTGCCGTAGCCTGGGTGTAAATGTGCTGTGTAGATAAGAGCGGCCGAGCTGACAGCGTCTTATCTGACGGCTGATAGCAGCGAGCCAGCAGGGAAATCCCCTCGAGCTCCCATCTTTCTCCTCCGTTCACTCATATCATCATTCTGTGTTCGCGGGGACATTACTGCTGTGGCCTCCAACTCTTCACCTCCGTTTGAACAGATTCATGTATTTAACGAGTACATTATTCTTCCCAGCAGTGATGTTGAGCTGCAGTTCTTCTAATGGCCACTAGATGCTGCCTTCAAGGAAACTAACTTTATTTAAACTCAATGGGAACATCTGGTTGGAAGTACAAAGGGCCCGTCCCTTTACCCACACTTAGTCAAACGCCTACTTGTGTGACATGTTTCTTAAAGCTGCAGTGTCCTAATGGCTTCTGAGACGCTATTGTGTGGAGATTCATCAGAGCTCTGACATGCTTGGCCACAGTAATGAGCAGAGTAAAAGACATGTCTGAATTCAGCGCAGATGCTTTGTGGGTTTTATTAAATGTTCCCACGATAAACCAAGACGTAGGATCAGCCAGAGCTACGTCATCTCAGATGGCAACGAAAAACACGCATTCAGGAGCTAAAGGGTTAACTAGCAAAGACGAGTTGAGTTATCGAGAAGCATACAAGCCTCCGTCCACAAAGGAGACGGAATGCTGGATTACTTTCAATGATGTGGGTCAAAATATTTAGGGGAAGAAAATACTGGTTCTTACATGATCATATGAGCAATGTTAGACCTATTGACCTCTGTGTTGTCACTAAGTCGTCTGTGTTTTCGTCTCACAGAACTTTAACACTTTCAGTGTTTCACTTCATCAACGTTAACGGCAACGTCTTATTCAGCATTATGATGGACTTAGCTCCACCCTCTTCTGTGGGAGAAGAACAAGATGGCCACCACCAAAATGCTGACCTGGAGACCTAATAAGTCAGTCCACATGGCAAAGAGTGACCAGAGACTACTCCAGTCCAGACTGAGTGCTTAAACAACGGGTACTGTGAAAGCACTTCTGTCTCACTGTTGGTAGGACTGACTCCATCAGCAATTAGCTGGTATTTACTTTGAAACAGTCAGTCAATTAATAAATCATACAATTCATTACCAACTACCAACTCAATACTACCAACTCAATTTTGGTCGTTAAAAATGATTCATTCAGCGGTGGGTTGTACTCAGCTCCACCTTCTCGTGTCACTTCTGGTCGCAAAAAACAAGATGGCGTCAACCAAAAACCAAGATAATTATGCCCAAATTGAGAAACTCGAGGCTATTGTCATCACATACCACCGGTCAAAAGCAATATGGCCGACCACATTGGCTGCATGCAGTTACATTCCATCATCACATTGCTTTCATTCAAACTGACCATGAAGGAAAAGCAAAAAAGAAAAGTTTCTCTAAGCTTTGCTGATACTTTCTCTCTCTCTTTCCCCATCAGTTGAGATGTGTGTGTGTGTGTGTGTGTGCGTGTGTCTGTAAATGTTATTAATAACGGTTAATAAATGCTGTTATGTGTCTGCATCAGTGGTTCAGGTTTCACAGATAATGCAACAACGTCAGCAGTCTGGAAGCACAATTTCTTCCACTCAGTCATGCCTCCCTTTCACTCTCCCTCCTATATCATCTTTCATGGTCTTCAGAAAGCCCCTCATATCACACACACACACACACACACACACACACACACACACACACACACACACACACACACACACACACACACACACACACACACACACACACACACACACACACACACACATCTCCACTCTTTTCCAGGAATACTGGAGTGTAACTTCCTGGTTCCGGAGTTATCTGACCTGTCTGATGGGACTGTTAGAGGAGACGGACGGACAGAGACAGCAGAGGGACAGGAATCTTATTTGTCCAATCAGATTGCTGCGCTTCTTTGAAGCGATGTGTAACTTTACGCTCACATTCTCTGCTCTCAAGTCGTACTTCTTACTTCACCCTGATCCAGGACTGTGAGACATCCTGGAGGGACATCCCAAATATGCAGACCAGAAGTCCCAAACACGAACAGCTCAGGAGTGGAATGTAAGAATCAGACCTACGCCTCAAACTATCTGAGACAAGACAGAAACCAGCCTGAGCCATCCGGGAGGTCAGGACCCCCACAGGAGGTATGAAGGTCCGTCTGTCAAGAGGCCAGAAGAAGAGAAACACTTCACCAGAAGAAGAGAAACACTTCACCAGAAGAAGAGAAACTCTTCACAGAAGACCTGTGGCTTTGAAATGAAGCTCTAGTGTGAGTTCAGTCAGGAAGACTCTACTCTTGTATGTGTAGTCTTGTAGTTTATTTCTCATATATCTGTCATTCACTTCTCACTCATAACTTCATTGCTGTTATTGTTTGAGGCTGTCAGTCATGATGTCATGATTGACAACAACTCAATGACACCGTCAGCCTATCATGTTGCTGCTGTCTCTTTATTAAATATGATCGTCTCTCTACCTTCAGTACGCTCATGCTGCTGTTACGCACCTAAACAATAGAGAAGCAAAGTCACGCACCTTCCAGCAACGTATTTCATAAAGAATATGTACGGTAGTCAAAGGCCAGAAACTAATTATTTTTGGATTTGATTTTGAATTGTGCCATGTATGACACATATGATGTTAGTGGATTTAAAAAGATACTATTGCACGTCAAGAAAGAAGCATTTGGTCGTTAAACTGTTAAAGTTCAAGCTGCGTCAGCAATATCTCCTGCTGTGTGTTCCATAAGCTGTTCCAACAAAGAGTCTCACTCGTTCTTCTTCTTAACATAACGTTACATTTATGTATAGATATAAATGCTCAGTTAGCTAACTAGCTAGTTAGCTAGCAAGCTGAGCTAACGGTCATGTTATTGATGCACACTGTGCGAGATGACAGTCACTGATCGGTTTAGCGAATAACTAAATGATAACGAAGTCAAATCTGTGACAAACTTTCTTGACTTGCAAAATTTGCTTTAAATAAACAAACATCATACTTGTAATTCATGGCCTAAAACGGGATCAACAGGTTTGTCTCTCCCCGTTGACTACAGTGCATCATTTATCCCGAGATAAAGTCCCATAAGGGCTTTAAGGGACACCGCGCTGCACGCCAGTCCTGAAGCTGTGAGGAGTCTCTAGTAGTCCTCATTAGAGGACAACGGCTGCTCCGTGCAGGCGTAACCCTAATCTTTAGCGCCACAGTCTCTTTCACTCATCCACATACTTGCTACACACACACACACACACACACACACACACACACACACACACACACACACACACACACACACACACACACACACACACACTAACTACCAATTCCCCATGGAGCCACGGTCGTAAGCATGAATGTTGATACAGAAATGGAATACTACCGAGGCATGCAGATCTGGAACAATCCACTTCCTGGATTCCAAACTGAAGCAGTTGTTCATCACTTGCAGCCTCTACTGGCCGGTTAAGGGGAGCCAGGCGTCAGCAGTCAATGCAAAGTACCTCACACATGGTTCATGTTCCTTTAGAAAAGTTACTGCTTGTTTTTTGTGAGTTTTCCTGGAAAAGCCAGCAACACATTTCAATTGAAGCATGTTACATGTTTACGGTCTTTTCCATGACAGTCATTTAGCAGACGCTCTGACCCAGAGCGACTTAACATTCAGATTCTATCACATTATACACTGTAGACACAGCTACGGGAGCCATTTTGGGGTTAAGTGTCTTGATCAAGGACACATCGACATGCGACTAGCGGAGCCGGGGATCGAACCGCCGACCCTCTGATTGAAGGACGGCCCCGCTCCCAACTTAGCACAGTCGCCCCAATTAAACTTCCGAGTGTCTTTGTACTTCCTCGTTCATGACTACGTGGGTTACATGCAAAGTGATTTTGTGGAATATCTGCAGATCAAGACGCACTGTATTTTAGGTATTGCTACCAATGCTGGATGAGGTATGAGGTAACGACGGTATAAAACAGACCATAAAATATGTCTTTTAAAAATTGTGGATCACCTCAATGACAAGGGGTCCTTAAGCATACAGTCATAAATAAGCACAAAACATATCAGACATATGGCTGCAGTAGTATGCGAGACTAGCCATGGACAGACAGACAGACACACACACGAACACATAATCTCCCCGTGAGGTTACGCCTGGTGGAGACGATAAACTGAAGCATGCAGCACCGAACACAGTGAATGCTGTTCAGTTATAATCAAGACAAGTTGTGCATTGAGCTGTGATGCATTGCTGACTAGTGGAGCCCTCCTATTGGTTGATTCAGTGCTCGAGGGTATTGTGGGAAGACATGATTGTTGGACTATTTTACAACACTGGCTTCATTCTTAAGAGAAAAATCTGCATTTAAGGTCACATGACTTCTTATCCGATCTGCAATCATAAAGTGACAGAGGTGCCCATCTGTGCAAAGGACAAAGAAGTAGAGTAGAGCTGTTAGTCGATCGACAGTTAAATGATCAACAGCTATTACATATTGATTATTGATTTCATCAGTTCATTCTGTGGTTTATGAGGATTTGCTTCGTGTGTTTGTCTTGTTTGACTGTAAGCTCAACCCTGCATTGTATTATATGGTCTGTTGATTGGGAAAAACATCGCTTTGATGACATCCCCTAACAGGTGACTGTGATGGACCTAAATACCTTTTTTGAGAAATAATTAGTTGATTAAGTAGGAAATTTAAATGTCACATGACGAAAAATAGTGTTGGTTCAATTCAATTCCATATTTTAGTACAGCACATAGACTGTAGAGGTGGATGTATCGTGTCCTCACCTGTTGGTTTGTGGACTGCTGTTTGCAAACCTCGAGTTCTGCGATTTGGCCGTCGCCATCTTGGCGTTTTTGCAACCAATGAACATAAGTGATTATATTTGCAGTATATGTCTCTGGTAGCAGCAGCGACCTGTCAATCACCGTGTAGCCCCGCCATAAAGCATCCCCTGCTTTATGGTCTGTGTGACTCTAAATGGACCATCATGTACCAGATGAACATCATGCTGTATTGAAGAAGACTTGAAACTAGAGACTGAGACCATAAACTCATGTTTACAATGTTTACTGAGGTAATAAATCAAGAGAGAAGTAGAGTCATTTTCTCATAGACTTCTATACAACCAGAGGAGTCGCCCCCTGGTGGACACTAGAGAGAATGCAGCTTTAAGGAACTTCTGCATTGGCTTCACTCTTCAGAACTGGAGGTTGACTGATATAGCCCAAAATCAAACTTCGCAAATTTGCCTCACAGGGCTTTACAATGTGTGCAGCACATGACATCCACACTGTCTTTGGACCATTGCATCAAAAAAGAACAGAATCGCCCCCCCCCCCCCCCCTCTCAGTGAGAGCAACAGAGGAGGATCCTCTCCCGGGATGGACAGAAGTGAAATAGATGTCATGTGTACAGAATGAACAACATAACAGAGTTACAACACAATCAATCCATTTGACATAAATTATTCAAATAATGAGAGTAAGCCGAATAATAATTGATGAAATAGGACTCATAGTAACAGCAGCAGTGGATATAGTAGAATAACAATCATGACAATGAAGCAAAGTTAGTAATGTGCATTAACAGCAGCAGTCACAGCTCTAAGGTCGAGACAGGAAAGCACCAAGTCCACCAGCTCCACCCACTAAACTCACACATCCAGCTCAGCTCCACGCGGCCAAGTTGAGATAATAGACCGCTTGTTAATACCAGGTTTACATGCAAAGACCTGAGACCAGATACAAACCACAGTTCAAAACTTTAACACACACATCAACTGCTATATGACCAAAGAATGAATGAACAGAATGAATACTTAAATGAATTTAAGAAACCTGACCTCATGACCCCTCTCTCCTGTAGTGCCTTCACCACGCAGACAGCCGCGTGGGCGTCGTTTAATCTTCTTCTTCTTGTCCCGGCCTGTTCCTGCTCACTTCCTGCCCACTCCCTCGCTCTGCTGTCAGCCCCTCGCTGATCATTAACCTCCCTACTTGTCGCACGCCCACGCCGCTCGTCCTGACTTCGTCCTGGCGGCTGGGCGACGGCGCGTCTGCTGTCAGGCCCCTTCACAGAGGCTCTGGAGGGGAGAAATGGATGAGGTCATAATGGAGGGGGGGGGGGGTAATGAGAAGGTGTGCAAACTGTGAAACGGACACTTCATGAGCAAATAGTTAACAAAGACATGAAGAGATAAGATTACATTTTATTTACCTCAAGGGTGCAAAGAGTGCAAACATCAAACTGTAAGATAAGAACAAGGTGCAAAGAATTCAAGCAAAGCCAGAAACAGAGCAGCGGCTGCTGGAGGCCACTTCAACTGGGATTCTGCAATTCTGTTAAGAATTTAAAAAGGTTACGAATAAGATCGCATGTTTTCAACATCATCAAACTGGACCAACTCAATGACACAAAGGGGCAAAGAACACAATCAAACCAACAATGAGCACAGTAGCAGCTCATTGTTTGGCGCGCTCACAGAAAGAACATTGTGTTGTCGTCAAGGCAACCCATGCTTCCTGTCCTGCTGGACCGGCAGGGTTTGTCCGACCAGAAGGCCTCCTGTCTGCCTTAACCTCATTTCTGTAACAGATCAGCTCATTCATTCAATTAGCAAACACACACAAGTGCACTCTCACATGCACATTCTGCCATCAGGAATCCATGGCCTCCCCAATCCAATTGTCGAAAAACCAAACCGATTCCCAAAAGTCTCGGCGATCGGGCCTCCACCGGTCGATAGGAACCCTTTTGATCCTTTAAAAGATCCCTCGCATCATGCGAGTCACACGTGTAGAGAAGAGATACAGTCCGATCAATAATCGGTCAGGTGACGATCGGTGTGGGCGGACTGGGCTGAGAGGTGAAGGCAGGAGGAGAGATGAAGCCTGTCAGTGCTGCATGTGTACAGCAGAGGGTCAGAGGTCAATCCATCAGCCACCACGGCAGATCTAACGGTCAGAGACCAGCCAACGCGTCGCTTCAGCTCTCGCTTCACATTGATGATGTTGTATCTTTACAGGGAGTTGTGGAAGAATCCTCAGAGTTGAGGCAGCCCCGGCTGAGCTCGCAGTGAGAAACCACACATGTAGCGTACGTTTAATGAGGATAATTCCACTTCATTGTTACTCTATATTTGTGGCTTTGGAAAGCAGCAAAACTTTATTTTTCTGGGAACCAATTATTTAAGAATGACAAAACCACGTCTCATTAGGCCTCATCTATAAACCGGAGGGGCGCGAAGTGTGCGTGAATGAACGTTCCGTGTTTTACTTTAATTTCCACTTCAGCATCTATCGTCTTGGATGTAAAGCAGCGCTGGAGAAGAGATACCTTGATGCCCATGAAAGCATACACATTTGTTGGATACTTCATAAGAATTAACAGGCTCATTCTTCATTTCCTCTCATCAGTTAAACAATATACATTGAGGCAGCTTCTTATTTATTGAAATACACAGAATGTGAGCTGGCCTTTTCTTATAGGTTACAGGCTATCAGAGCAATAGCAACGTTCCCTGTGTGGCTCACATGTGTACATTGGATATAAACATTACATAGAAGATGATGGAAGACATTCTGCAGATTGTTTTGACGACCCCAAATAAAATCTCCTGCGACCCACCTGTGGCCCCCGACCCAGTCTTTGGTAACGTCCGTCCTAAAAGTCCTAAAAAACTCAGTTTGATGCCTTTTTTTTCTTCAGTATATCTTTTCATCGTCCATTCATTGACGCTCAGCTGGTATGTGTGCAGTATAAACGTAGTTTAAATAAATCAAGTGCACTGTTTGATTCTCATAGCAGATCAGAAAGGATTATCTGGGCCTCCTCAGTGCCTGTAGTCCAATAAGGACCCCACAAAGGTTCATCTATGACCCACGTTCACAACACATCTTCATGTGCAGTACAAGAGAATATGCAGAGGTGTGCCTCCACTTTGTATTTGTTGGAACCTTGTGTTGACAGTGACTCTCACAGACCCCATACTGAATAATTACAACAAAATCAAACTATTGTTTAAAAAGGTGATTTCCTTCTGACCTAATTAGAACCCAATACGTACAAATCATTGAGGCGGTGACTCTTTCCTTTGTCAAGAACTGGACTTCAACTTTTGATGAAGAAATTACCTGAAAGCATCGTAAACACACTAAACAGGGACGTAGCATCTGATGTTATGAGCTATGAACAAGGAAAGGCAACGCTCAGCATGTTATCCTACAGAGTCTGGCTCCATCCTGTTAGAGCTCGTATGGATCAGCTTTTAGGAACAGAAATCCTACATTTGGGTGGAAGGAGGAGCAGTGCCTGTGAAGTCTACTGAGGGCACCGATCACAGACGTGAACATTCGTTCTGTATTTAAGGTTTTTAAAGGCGGTTCTCTGAGAAGTGACGTGACATTTACATCATGTTATGAATAATCCTCTTCCATGAGGAATAGTCATGAAACAATGTTATGCTGTTAAAAACAACACATCACTCCGCAGTCATTCCAGCAGCAGCAGCAGCAGCAGCATCATGACAGTAATGCTGCCGGACAGCGAGGTGTGTTTGGGGACCAGCAGCAGTGTTACAGGAGTTCTACTAAAGAACATCAGTGTTCTGGGAGTTCTTCTGCAGAGAGGAGGTCTGGAAGCAGCAGGCCAGCTCACACAGCTCCTCTTCTGTTCTCCGCCTCTCTCTCTCTCTCTCTCTCTCTCTCTCTCTGTGTTCTGACAGATCCGCGCTCCTATCAGATTGATGGGCCCGTTTGATTGAAGTCCCTTTGTCGCGCTAATGTCACGGCGAGTGATGGATGAGGCGCGTGCGCCGGCGCAAACGCGCGCGCGCGCAACAACTACACACTCCTGAACCGAAAAGTCCCCCCCCCCCCTTCCCTTACATACACATGCCCCCCCGCCCCCCGTTTTCTGTGACCGGCTGACAAACTTCTGTCCTCCGGTCACCACAGGCGACGTGAGGACGAGCCACGTGACCTGCGGCGGAGGTAAGAAAGACAGTCGGGGGGGGGGGGGAGGGGAAGCGGAGAAATAGGTCAAAACAGAATGGAGGAGAACGGAGTGTGACCTGCGCGGAGGTGACTCGACTCTTTTCCGTCTTCTCGCGGTGTTTCACCGCCGTCACCGACGGAGACACGCCGGTTTCGATGAGCCGTTGACAGCGTAAAGGCCTCCCGTTTACGCACACAAGCGCACCACGGCAGGGCGCGTGACTCGCGTGTGTTTCCAATATATTTGACTCCACGTTGGAAGTTTCTGCTGTTTGTTTTCATCATTTCTGCTGAACTATTTTACAGAACTATTTTTCTTTTATTGTGGAGTTTTTTTCTTTATTGTTTTTTTGTGATTTTTTCGTTTGTTGATGTTAATTCTAACTCGATTCTGTTAACTGCATCTGTGAGCTCGTGTTTCTTGATCATTTGAAACGCCGCTGTCTGCATGGACAACATGAACTCGTTTGTGGAGTACTCCATCTGTAACCGACCAGGGTCCGGCGCTTATGCTGCGCCTAAATCCGGTTACAACCACTATCATCACCATCTGCATCAACATCCTCTGGAGCAGCATCAGGGCTTTCCGGTGACCTCCGGCTCCTTCCACGCGGGGCCCACCGGCTCTTCGGCTCCGGTTAAAGGGACGAGAGGTGACAGCGGCGTCGGAGGAACGACTTACACCGGGGATGCGCGACTGTACGTGGGCTCTGGAGGGCACGGGACGACCCAACAGCAGCAGCAGCATCATCAGCAACATCATCATGAACAGCACCAGCAAACGCACAACGGCTACCATCATCAACTTCACCCAGCCCAGAGCTTACAAAGCGGAACTCTGTCTGCCTACAATAGCGGGAATAGCGGCAGTACCGGGGCCTATGCAGGTCAGGCGTGCGCCACAAACCCGGAGTATTCTAACGCGGTAGGACCTCCCAACACCGTTCACCCCCAGTATTTCATAGAGGAGCCCGTGGCCTCCACCTACTATCATCAATCAACCTTCCCCAGCTCGGCCCCCACCGTCGGCCCCAGCTACGGGGCGCTGGCCGGGGCCTACTGCGGGCCTCAGGGCGCTCTGGCCGGGCCACAGTACCCGCAGCAGCTCGGCGGGGGTCTGGACGCAGCGGGCTACCTGGGGCTTCCACACGGGGGAGGTTACGGGGAGCTGCCGGTCTCCCAGGACCGAGAGAGGGGAGAAGAGGAGGGCCAGCAGGCCGGGCAAGGGCAGACCTTCGACTGGATGAAGGTGAAGAGGAACCCGCCGAAAACAGGTATGGATGGGCGGGTGATTTTGCTGGAGATAAGCGGTCAGTTACAGTTACAGCACTATAGCAGTAGCCTCGTTTGCATTCATCAAAGCTGCACGACATATAAAGGAAGCTTTTAAAAAATGTTTTATGTTTCGCTGAAATGAGAGGAAAAAACATGTGGCCTAGTCAGCAATAAAATGTGAAAAAGAACATTTAGTGGGAACAGGTAATTAAACTGATTACATTTAATTGTAACAGCACGAGCGTATATGTTTCTCTGAAGAATAACGAAATTATTATCAGTAATGTGTTTTTTATTCTATTTCCTGCAGGCCTCAGTTTTCAGTGTATCTGCACAGATACAGTCAGGCTGTTCTAATGTAAATGTGACTTGCAGTCTGTTCTCGTTTCACTGAAGTCTCAATTCGTTTCACGGAAAACCAATGAAAAAAAGAAAAGCTCCATCGATGTATTTATTTACTTTTATTTTCATGTTTTGTGGTTGTCCAACATCAATCGGTCACATACACTGTATTTAAAAACAACGCGATCTGTCATAATAATGAGTATTGTGCTTTCATTTCACAGATCTTTCACCCACAATAAAACGTTTCTGGCATATTTCACTAATAACGACCGCGAAGGTTTCATTTCCATTGTAAACACACATTTGCTCTCCAATAAATGAAAACAATTCGTTATTATTTTAAATGACCAATTGGTTGCTGAATATTGTTCAAGTAAAAAACTAAATAGCTTAAATAATATGAACGTAACAGCCTATTGTTCTTATATGTATTGCTCGTGATATTCCTCATGACGCCGCGAAACGTTTCACTTCTCATTGTGACGTCAGCTTGACTACTCGCACTTCATAAACGGTGTTTGTGTGTTTTCAGGACTTATTCAGTCTGCAGTCATATCTCAGGCCAGATAGCAGGTCTGGTCCGGGTCCACGGAGGCCCCCGATGTCTGACAGGGGGTTCTCCTCTCTCTCGTTCTCTCTTAATGGACATAGCAGACGGTTACTTCACCCTAGGAAGTCTGTCCTGCTCTGTTATCTTTTACCCCCCCCCCTCGCCCCCTCCATTACATCCCTCTGCACGTCTGCTCGCGAGCCCTCCCCTCCTTTGTATTCCTTCTTGATATTAAACTTATCTTGCTGTAACATTAGGATTAGCAGATAAAGACACTGATCACAACCTACAGTCTGGATTGAAATAGCCTGATTAGTAAACTAAATGCATACATATATATTAATAAATAAAAACATGAACACAAATCATACAACAACAAAAATAAACGAAAAAAGTAAAGGGGCCTATAGGCAATATTTTACTTCCTGATTCTATTGAACGTGAAAGGCATGCCGGGAAAAATAAAACAGCAGCTCCCAAACATGGACACATTTAATTCATACGGGCGGAACTCTTTGTTCTCTGTATTCTTACCATCTAAGAAAATCGAACCTTTATTAATTATGTAAATAAAATAAATTCCTATAGCACATTAATAACATCCTCTCTCTCCTCCACCCAGCCAAAGTGTCGGACTTCGGCCTCGCGGGCGCGCACAACAACGCCATGCGCACCAACTTCAGCACGCGGCAGCTCACGGAGCTGGAGAAGGAGTTCCACTTCAGTAAGTACCTGACGCGGGCGCGGCGCGTGGAGATCGCCGCCACGCTCGAGCTCAACGAGACGCAGGTGAAGATCTGGTTCCAGAACCGGCGCATGAAGCAGAAGAAGCGCGAGCGGGAGGGCGCCACCGCCACGGCGCGCTCCTCTTCCTCCTCCTCCTCCTCCTCCGGAGCCGACGGAGGCTTCAACAAGGACCCGGACGACACCGATCACTCCTCCGCGTCCACGTCTCCGGGCGCGTCCCCGAGCTCGGAGACGTAGTCCGCGCGAGCGATGTGACTGGTTTGGCAGAATCTGCGGTGTTGCACTATGGGATGCTATCGGTGGTTACGTCGTCAGCACCTGGTTACTGACTTCCTACATGTCCCAGAATTCCTTTTTATAATCCCACCCAGCACCCGGAGGAGATCCAGAGAGACTTGATCAAGCCTTTCTGCTATATTTGCTGCTCGGTCACTTGTTTCTATACAGAGAATAACACATGAACTATGTTACTTGTTGAGGAGTCAGAAAGCACTACAGCTTATTCTGAGCCCAGGTAGATGTTTTGACCTCAAGGGCTGCACTGATGCAACAAAGGGGACCAACACAGGCAACCAATGAGCGCACATATGGCTGATAATGACGATGCAAAATGCCCCAACTGGAGGAAAGTCTTTGTAATAACAATAATAATGAAGAAGTCAGATAAAGCTCCGGCCACTTTATCTGGGATGTCAATAGGTGACATTGTCCAGTGGAACTCTGCAGCTTCTTCCAAACCAAACCAAAACACAGGACCACGTATTTCACTTCAGCACGGAAACAAACACGTTGCCGTGGTTCCCAACTTGGGGTTTTGGACCCCGTCATGGGGTCCAAAGATAAGTCTGCAGGATGTATAATTGAAGGCACATGAAAGAAAAAACAAATTTGGTTAAACAAAATGATTAGTGTTTCTGCTTCTTTTTTTTAAAGTATTGAATATGTTTACATCTTTAGGCCTCTATATAAATCTTTATAATGAACAATCTGGGAAGGAAAACTAAGCCACTGGCTCAATTAAACACATGCACGTGTACTCTAGGGCCATGCACAACCTCTGCAGCGGTTAAAAGGTGCTGAATTAATAGAGCCGCAAACAACTAGCTGTATGAAGACATGTCTCCCCCTCTGTGTTGTTATCTGAACTTCTCCGTGCTCTGCCGGGCTGTCTGCTCGTGCACGTCAGTGCACGTGAGTCCCAGTGGCTAAGCTAACAGCCTCCTCTTTGAACTGCGCTCACACGGCGGTTACCGCTGACAACGCCCCCCCGACCGACAATGGCCCCCCCCCCCCCCGTTGCCTTTGTTTGCGCCGTTCAAGCTGTCAGGACTGTCAGCTGGCTAACGTTGTGGTAAAGGTTGGTCACCACCGCCCCAATGGACCTCTGGTGCAGCACATCTCATGCCAGCGTGGACCACACGTCTCGTCTCTGTCCAAACCGGGATCCTCAAAAACCTTCAGGAGCCGGATCCTCAAACCCTCTCACTGGTGACGGAGCTGCTGTGCTGCTCAAACAGATTGTCGGACTGAAACCTGTTGAGAGTCCTGATGTCTAGACACCCACATATATTTTTGAGATGATCTACTTCCATGTGACGGTAGATGAACATGGAGTCTGGTGTAGCCTGCAGGGTGAAGATGACGATGATGGTGGTGGGATGCACTTTGCATCTTTATATGATGTCTGATTCACAGGGTTGAACTGGTGTTGGGTTATTTAAGTGTTGGGTTATTTAAGGTGGATCATACTTTGTTTCTGCTTTTTTTTGTTTTACATTTTTAACGCTTTTCATATTTTTTGCCACTGTTGTTTTTGTAAAAACAAACCCCGTGACAGATTTGAATCATGGTGGGATGCTACACCCACTGAAAGCCTTCGTGATTGATGTCAATGGGGAGAAACTCAGGGATACACAGCTGTGCTGACATGACCACTTCACATACAACCCTTAATTAATGACGTAAAACATGTCGAGCTCTGGTCCATCTTCAACCCACATACCAGTGAGTCCAGCCGAACTAAACCAGCCTGAGGATCAGGACTACAGGGAGCCTCTGATGGCAGAAACACGCCGATGTCTCATGTGCTGGAAGCTATTTTTGTTCCACTTTTAGAACCTTTAACAATGTATGTTTGAACATGTGAAGCGTGGTACCGTGTGCTCGTCTCACCCCGTGCAGCTCTGTGTGACTGCAGGTACCTTTGCAGAAAAACTGCTTGAATTCATACGTTCATCTGAATATTCCTTCAGTTTCTATGTGAGTCACAGATTGTGTCTTGAACATGTTAGTAAGACTCAGGGTCTAATTTGGGGTGTGTGTGTGTGTGTGTGTGTGTATGTGTGTGTGTGTGTGCCAATGGGGGAGGGGTGATTAAAGAAAGGCTGAAGCCTGATCAGACTCGTCTCCTTGCTGAATGGGAGATAATGTTCTACTGCCGGTCCTTTCCTTGTGAGGATTATTTATTGGATGCATTTGATGTTATTGATGAAGGATGATGAAGAGGTGTGTGTCTGTGAAGCGGGTGTTCTCCACGTGGACATCTCTTTGTTCCTGCTGAAGGCCGTGATACTTCAAACCTGACAGAATGACTCCATGTGAGCAGTTCTGCTCTGTTAGATCTCATCACAGGAGTGAAACTGTGTGTCATGTTGTCGGGTTAAAGGCCGGCCTCTGCTGCGATCGTTTTCTTTTTATATTGTCTGTTGTTTTGGAATGAGAGCAGACTGACTGAGTTTTATCAGTTCTGCTGCCGTAGAGACTCCCATCATCTTCCTGTCTGTCCTTTTCTACGCTACCTCAATAAAGACTCTGTCAAACCGCTGCTGTTGCACTCTTCACAATGTTTTCTTTACACTGACCATCAACTGTTTGTATGATATAAATCCATTCATTCACACCTTGCAGTGATCTGAAAGCAGAGCTACGGGAAGCAGAGGGCTGGGACCTGAAGGCAGCGGCAGGAAGTCAAAGTCACGCAGCGCATCCTCACACGATGGTTAGTTTGATATCTGTGCAGTTACTTCTCATATTTCGTGCGTTTTTCCTACAAAAGTCAAGAAATGCGTGATAATCTACGCTCGTTACGGCCTTTTCCAAATAGACTTCCGTCCTCTAGGAAACAACTCCGTTGTTATCGTGTCCCCAGACAACGGTTTGTACGATATCTTAAGTTACTCAGAGTTTTTGCTGTCTTCATACTTCCTCGGTCACGATTACATGGATAATGTAGAAGATCATTCTGTAACAAGACTATTAGTTAAGTTTAGGGAAAGATCATTGTTTCGGTTGTGATAACTATACGAAACTTACTGAAGTACGGACGTTACGTTGTGTTGTGGTTTCACGGATATCGGTCTCCAGGTGAAACAACAACCGTCTGTTTGACGGGAAAGGAAAAGGAGACGAAAGAAGCACGGCATCCAGAGCGCTTCATGCATTTCAATAAGCATGCAGGTCTCTCACATGCCCTGTGGTTGACCCACACACACACATGCAGGAATGTAGCGGGGCTTTCCGGGTGGCTCGGCGACCTGTTGGCCTTTGGAGAGCCTCTGGGATATCTAAACATGTAAACACACTCCTCCTCCTCATCTTCATCTCCTCCTCCTCTCCGCCGGACTGAAGGTGTCGGTCCTGGAGCCTGGGTGGCAAGCTCAGTCATCACCTGATTACCCACCGCTCCCTTAGATCCTCCTCCACGGTCGCCTCATCCTGTGCACTACGTTGCAATAGTTGCTGCAATTAGTAGTTTTCTCCGTTCCCTAATATCCACTAGCAGGAAGCAGTTCTCCGCTGTGGTTCAGACTCTGCTGGTCTGACTGGATGCAGACTGTGGGTATAAGCAGCGTTGGGTAATGTTCCTAAAATAAAATGAAGTCATCAGTTTTGTGTTCCCAAAAAGCAGAACCCTGCTGCTCCATGTGCCTGCTGGCTGTGTGGTGCAGAGGGCACGTAGCCCACGTAGACCTGCTGGACCTATGAACCGCCATCGCACCGCCTCGTCTGCTGCATCAGGCCCGCGGGTCATCAGGTCATCTGAGATCCATTTGCAATTCACTAGCTTAGGCCCCCACCTCGGCCGGAGCGAGTTCTTCTGGACCTCAGTTCTGCATTTGACACTGTAGACCATGACATCCTGATTAAGAGGCTACGTGATTGGGTTGGCATATCTGGCATAGCGTTAGACTGGTTTACATCTTACCTCAATCACAGAAGTTTCAATGTCTCTGTGGGTGATTTTGTGTCTGTTACCTCTCCACTGTCTTGTGGAGAGGAAAAAAGAAGAAAAAAAAGAAGAAGAAAACGTCTCTTATATTAGTCCATGTTTTATCCTCTGAATCCTCTCTTGCATTTGCCATTAAATTGGGAAGGGACACACAATTGTGTCAACATGAGGCTCTCTGTGTTGTACGCGATGTCAATCAGTCCAGGGCTCGGTTCTGGGGCCTCTGTTATTTTCCCTTTATCTGTTACCTTTGGGACCGATCATAAAAAGCTATAATGTGTCCTATCACTTATATGCAGATGTCCTGCTCCTGAAATTCAGCTAAGTTTTATCTCCAATTCACTAGCTTAGGCCCCCACCTCGGCCGGAGCGAGCCTTCGTCGGTTGTTTGGGGTGTTGAGGAATGGTTGATGGAGATTTGGCCTGATGCGGTTTGGGGGAGGCTTAGCTGAGGATCCACTGCGGCTCCCGGGCCTTGCAGACCCCCAAATTAAGCCTGTGCGCTGGTCGGCAAGATCAAGTGAGGATTGTGGGTTTAAAGACGGCGTTGGATATGGCCGAACCGATGTTGGACGGGTGTCTGCAGGAGGGCTGAACTTCTGGAATGGGAAACGAGAAAGCCATGGCATTGCGGTGGCCCGGACGTGAGCTGCATCGAGGACGCGCCCTTGGCGGACGGGTGTCGCAGCGTCATTTGATGATTGGGTAACCGACTGCTAGGTTGTCAGGAGTTTAAGGGATGGACTTGCTGGGCCATCCGCGGCCCCACGTGATGGCTGTGGCTACTATTGGTCAGATTTCATAGCATGAGGGGAACGACTTGGCATCTGCTTGCAAGATCCGAGGCTGGTCTACGGCAAACGTCGTCCGTCGTGGAGAACCCTCCAAAAGACGGCAGAGGGAGCGGCATCGTTGTTGGCCAATTGTGTGGGTCCATCGCTGGAAGTGGGCGGGGTGGGGGCACTGGCATCCCGGTGCCCAGTGTCCCGGTTATGGTCACTTGCTGTGTTTTCTGAAAGTAGGCGGCAGGGGGCACTGGCATCTCGGTGCCGGGTGCCTCGCTTTAAGGTGGCATGCTGTGGCTGCTGGAAGTAGGTGGCCGGGGGGGGCGCTGGCATCCTGCGTTCCGTTGTTGCTTTGCGTTCCGTGCTTGCTGCGTCCCATTGCCTGCGGCGTTACGTTGCTGCGGCGTTACGTTGCTGCGGCGTTACGTTGCTGCGATACATTGCGTTGCGTGGCTGCGTCATTGCGTCGTTCCGTTGCTGCGTTCCGTTGTTGCTTGTTGTGGTCCGTTGCTGTGATCCGTTGTTGTTTGCTGCATTGCTGCGTTGTTGCTTGCTGCGTCATGACGTTGCTGCGGTCCGTTGCACTGCGTTGCTGCATCCCGTTGTTGCCTGCTGCGGTCTGTTGTTGCTTGCTGCGTCGTTGCGTTGCTGCGTTATGTTGCTGCGTTACGTTGCTGCGATACGTTGTTGCTGGGGTACGTTGCTGCACTACATTGCTGCGTTCCATCGTTGCGTGACTGCGTGGTTGCTTGCTGCGATGCGTCGTTACGTGGCATGGCTACTGCGTTCCGGCGTTGCTGCGTTCCGTTCCGGCGTTGCTGCGTTCCGTTGTTGCTGCGCTACGTTCCGTGGCTACGTCGTTGCGTTCCGTGCTGTGGTCCGTTGCTGCGTTGCTGCGTTGCGTTGCTGCGTTGTGTTGCGTTGCTGCGTTGCATTGCTGCGTTGCGTTGCTGTGATTCGTTGTTGCTTGCTGCGTTCCATGGCTGCGTTGTTGCGTTGCTGCGATTCGTTGTTGCGTTGCTGCGTTTAGTGGCTGCGTGGCTGTGTTCCGTTGCTGCGTTCCGTGGCTGCGTTCCGTGGCTGCGTTGCTACGTTCCGTTCCTGCGTTCCGTTCCTGTTGCTGCGTCCCGTTGCCTGCTGCGTTGTTGCGTGCTGCGATCAGTGGCTGCGGTCAGTGGCTGCGATGCGTGGATGCGATGCGTGGCTGCTGCGTTACGTGGCATGGCTGAGTCGTTGCATTCCGTGGCTGCGTTGCTGCGTTCCGTTGTTGCTTACTGTGATCCGTTGCCGCGTTGCGTTGCTGCGATTCGTTGTTGCTTGCTGCGGTTCGTTGTTGCGTGCTGCGTTCATTGGTTGCCTTGTTGCGTTCAGTGGCTGCGTTGTTGAGTTTCAGTGGTTGCGTTGTTGCGCTTAGAGAGGGGGACAGCTTAGAGAGGGGGACAGCTTAGAGAGGGGGACAGAGGCAAGAAGACCTGGTAACCCGGTGCCAGGAATCTGCATAGTGGGAAGAGCATGCGTAGTAGGAAAAGCGGGATAGGGGGGGGGGGGCACAAAGGAGAGGGAACCTGGCAACCCGGTGCCTGGGTACGGGCAGAAGAAAGGTGGTGTAAGAGAACAGTGAAGGGACAGCTTAGAGGGGGGGGACAGCTTAGAAAGGGGGACGGTCAGGTCCAGTGACGGATACTTGGCGGGGGAGGGACGGACACTAAAGCAGCACTGCTCCCTTCATGCTGCGCTTCATAGAGATTTCTATGGATGCTCCTATGGAGGGAGATAATGGTTCATATCGGTAGCATCTCCTCCACCATGTAACACCTACATGTGTGTTGATGTCCCTCGGAGTGACAGCTACAGAGCTGGACTAAAAGCTTCTTGTGTCGTCGTTGTTCTCCTCAATGTGCCTCAGCATCCACCGGCCTTCTCCTTTAAATCTCTATTAGTCCTCTTAAAGCTGACAGTCCACCGGGCACAATACAACAGAATAACTGATTCCTGTGAATTCACACGCCGCGTTACTCGCTACAACGATGTCATCTGAGTCGTCTCAGTGTTGCTCTGTCACGTGTTGCTCTCTAACGTGTTGCTCTGTCGCGTGTTGCTCTGTAACGTGTTGCTCTGTAACGTGTTGCTCTGTAGCGTGTTGCTCTGTAACGTGTTGCTCTGTAACGTGTTGCTCTGTCGCGTGTTGCTCTGTAACGTGTTGCTCTGTAGCGTGTTGCTCTGTAACGTGTTGCTCTGTAACGTGTTGCTCTGTAGCATGTTGCTCTGGGTGTGAGTCTGCCATTGGCCTATTTCACTGCTTATTCTCCTCCCTTCTGATATTTTCTAATTCCTTTTTTGCGAGGGCAGCGGCGCTGCATCCTCGGCTTAGTGCCGCCGATTGTGACAGCCAGACCGTGACAGCTGTACATGAATAACCATGTTCGTTGTTTGCGTTCATTGTGACAATGTTGGGGGAGTGGCTTAGAGGGAGGCCTGATGGGACAGGCTCTCAGTGTTGCTGACTTGGCAACCTTCTCATAGATCCAGGGACCTTTGGAGCTGATGTAGCTGCTCTCATTGGACAACAGTTGGCAACACTGGGCTGGCTTCTTTGGTTGGATGAAGTTTCTTTTTTATTTTTTGTATTCATCGTACTCTTGCTGGTTTCTCAAGAGTACCAGCCTTTAAGGGGAAAATAAGAAAACGGTGCTGTGTTTGAGAACAGAAGGAATAGGAAGAATGCGGGGGGGGGGCAGTGCTTACAGAGGCCAAGAGGACAGAAAGAGAGAGAGAGAGAGAGAGAGAGAGAGAGAGAGAGAGAGAGAGAGAGACCTTGAGAAAGAGTGGTAATTCTTTCGGGGTGACCTCATACGGTCTGACCCCCAACTTCTGTTTTCCTTTCCATAACTCATCTCAAGTTCAACACAGAGCTGTCTGCCTCTGTATGTGTGTGTGTGTGTGTGTGCGTGTGTGTGTGAGTGTGTGTGTGTTCATGCCCTCACAATGAGCTGTGAAAGATAAAGTGGTGTGGCTGCAGTTCAAGAGTTCAGTATCAATCAAATAGACGAGTGCACACGCACACACACGCGCACGCACACGCACACACACGCACGCACACACACACGCATGCACACACACACACACACTAGGCAAGGTTCTTATGGTATTCTATAAAAATAAGGTAATATTATGAGTTTGTTAAACAAATATATTGAATTTACACAATGGAATACATTTAAATCATTACGTTTTTTTCTATATTTTTATTGAAAATAGAATTAAGCGTTGGTCGTGTTTTTGTCTTTAGTAGGATTTCATAATAGATATTTTACATGCGTAATGCTCATAAATCTGTGCGTTTCAATATTGAAAGAAGATTATCAATCCTAAATGCTGAAGTAGCTCCTCCTCCTCGTCTTCTTCACTCCTGGCCTTTGTCACCACTGGCCGGACAGGAATGCCATGACCTGATAACCTCCTGCTCCCTGCTCCCCCTCTGAGCTCAGCATCCAGCCTGTTGACAAAAACTAAAAACTAAAAAACAGAAAAACAGAAATTCTGTCTCTGCAGCAAACGTCCGGCTTGTGTCCTCTTGTAAGAGACCCAATATGTGGATGACATCACTTGACTCTGCAGTTTTACTGTTGAATTGAAAAGAAGGCGTGGTCATCTGCAGATGATCCCTCACAATGAAAGACTCGCTGATGCTCCATGGGACCAGCTGAGTGAGGATCCAGGGTCGCTGGGTCGTTGAGATGATTCCAGGGATCTTGTTTGGATCGGGAGTGAGCACCAGGAGGATCTAAGACGGATTAGATAATGCTGTGTTCAGGGTCCCGTCCTCTCTTTCACAGCTCTAACACACTGAACGCTGCTCTGCTTGCTGCTGAATGACTTTGAGAAATTTGATGACTGATAACATGTTAATGCTGACGAGTTTCAAAAGTACCCTGCAGATGATTGCTCGGGGCGTCAGAGACTCCAGCTGTAAACTGTTGAAAGAGATTTTTATGAATGAGTTTATCTCGAAGTAACAACAAAAATATATATTTTCATTTCATTTGTGACACACAGAGCAGTGTTAGTCTGTTGGACCCCAAACAATGAGGCAGAAAGAAACGGTTCAGAGGGTTTGAGGAGTCTTTGAGGGTTCCATGCATCCTTAGGGTTTGTTTCAGTCTAATGTAGATCAGCCGGAACCAGAACGAGGTCTGAAGCAGGGCCCACATAATGTGTTATCCCAGCATGTCATGCACTCAATGGTGCAAATCAGATTTGTTTGTGTGTATGTGATGATTTTGTAATGTTACCACTCATATTACAACAATACAGCATCAGTGGCCACGATACAAACATGAACAGCAACTTTATGAATATATAGCTTCATGTATATGAAGCACGTTGTTCCAGAGCTTCTTCAGCTGAAGAGGTCCATCAGGTGGGTTTCAGGATCATCTCCGCCTCAGAGGCCGCTGGGAGAGGAGGCCCATGCAGATGTTTCCTCCAGAGCAGCAGGCCTGTGTCCGCGGGCTGCTCAGCAGGACTGCTGAGCTCCTCTGTGGGCAGCGCTGCCCTCTGGATGACCTGACAGACACAAACCATCACACACATCACACACACTGACTCAAGCAAAGAAACGACTCCAGGGTTCCTCTGCTCGCCTCATCCTTCTATCTCAGCCTTCTATTCACTCGAACAGATTTTAAATGATGTCTTTAGATTGGAACTATCACTTTTATTTAAATGAAGGTGTTTTGTATTTTCTAATGTTTCTGTAATATTTAATACATTAGATCTGACCATCGTCATCCTTTCATTGATATCAGCATGAATATACCGTATTGTTTCATTGCTTTAACAATACAACACATTGTTATTACTGATGAGTTTTTTGGGAACATATAGAAACATTTCTCTCCATACAGCTCAGAGAACTGAAACACAACAAAAAACATGACAAAACACAACTTAACAATTGTTATTGTTATGTTATTATTATGTTTTAGAGAGTGAAAGTGTAGTTATATCAAATATCTGTTAAATATAAAGTGTATTGCTTTAATTTATATTTATAATGTATTTAAAACATTCTGTATTATAGTTCTGCCCTGTATTCACTCGAGTAAAGCGTGTGTGTGTGAGTGTGTGTGTGTGTGTGTGTGTGTGAGTGTGTGTGTGTGTGTGTGTGTGTGTGAGTGTGTGTGTGTGTGTGTGAGTGTGTGTGTGCGTGTGTGAGTGTGTGTGTGTGTGTGTGTGTGAGTGTGTGTGTGCGTGTGTGAGTGTGTGTGTGTGTGTGTGTGTGAGTGTGTGTGTGCGTGTGTGAGTGTGTGTGTGTGTGTGTGTGTGAGTAGTACAATTCAAGGCTGGACATACTTTCATTACTATTACAACTACAACAAATGACTTGCATACATAATTTGCGCTATTTGAAGGAAGGTCTTGATAGATTTCTATCAGAGGTGTAACTTGTTTTTCTCAGTTTTCTGTTGTCATTGTGTATAAGACTGGAGTACTCTGTAGGCTAGCTGATCCACTGTAAATGTACATACCTTCATAACTGCAACGCCTCTGCCTTCACACAATATAAATAAGAACACTTGCAAAAATAACAGTGTGGATAGTCAGTCCTAAAGATTTGAGAAACAAATAGGATTTGCTTGCATTCTGAGCTTTAATTTAAACTGTCTGCTGTTTTTATTTGTCCTTAGGAAAAAGAAAAAAGATGGAGTTTGCCCAGGATGAAGCCAAGAGTTCCAAAGGTATATAGAAATGCCACTTGCCATCATGACTTGATTTTTTTTGTTTAAGTTGCAATAGTTCAGTTATGTGAAAGCCGTATATTGAACTCTGGATATTCAGTTTTAGTCTTCTTTTTTTAGACACTAAGTTTTTGTACAATTTCGAATGTTTCAAATATATATTTTAAGTGTACTATGTTACAGCCTTAAGCAGGAGTTATGTAAAGTTGATTTACCGAATACTATCGGTACAGTGGCGACATAATGCTGTTTTTATACTCATTTTAATTGAACTTAAGTATATGTAACTTTGATAAATAATATATTTGATAAATAATATACTCGATAACCCACAAACCCACAAACATGCTACATTTGAGTGCATCAACAGTTATTCCAAGAATGTTGTAAATCTCGACTAAACTTATGATTGTCTTTATAATAATCTAATCAAGGAAAATATGTTCTTGTGATTGGCAGATGTCTGAAGAAGATCTTCCAAAAAGCCGTGGAGCAAGGTGGAAGTATCATCTGTCATGAAACACTTTAGAATACACATTTCAAAGGGACACCTTGCTACGAAGTTGGAGTGTGAGCAATGTAAGAATGCTCAAGAAAGACAGAACTGTTCAAAACATCCGAGATTTTGTGAGGAACAGGGGCCTGACTTACAAAAGGAATAATGTAACATGAATATCCATTAACCGTAGAGTTTAGTGCATCTGTTGCATTACTGCACCTGTTGCAGCATAGTTTGTAGCGCCGTTTACTGCGTCTGTTTCTGTTGCGGTGCCGGTTAATGGGACAGTTTGCAGTGCGTTTAACTGCGTTGTTTGCAGTGCGTTTTACTGCGTTTCACTGCGCACTGCGTCATTTGCAATGCGTTTGCAGTGCCGGTCACTGTGTCGCTCGCAGTACAGTGTGTTTTGCCACAGTACGTTCGCCGCAGTGCGTTGCGTTTCGTCGTTTTTCTGGTCACAATGCGTTTCACTGCACACTGCATCGTTTGCAGTGCGTTTCACTGCGTCGTTTGCAGTGCGTCTCACTGCGTCGTTTGCAGTGCGTCACACTGCGCCGTTTGCAGTGCGTCTCACTGCGTCGTTTGCAGTGCGTTTAACTGTGTCGTTTGCAGTGCGTCTCACTGCGTCGTTTGCAGTGCGTCTCACTGCGTCGTTTGCAGTGCGTCTCACTGCGTCGTTTGCTGTGCGTCTTACTACGTCGTTTGCAGTGCGTTTCACTGCGTTTGCAGTGCGTTTCACTGCGTCGTTTGCAGTGCGTTTCACTGCGTCGTTTGCAGTGCGTTTCACTGCGTCGTTTGCAGTGCGTTTAACGGCGTCGTTTGCAGTGCGTTTCACTGCGTCGTTTGCAGTGCGTTTCACTGCGTCGTTTGCAGTGCGTTTCACTGCGTCGTTTGCAGTGTGTTTTACTGCGTTTCAGTGTGCTGCGTTGTTTGCAGTGCGTTTAACTGCGTCGTTTGCAGTGCGTTTCACTGCGTCGTTTGCAGGTTTGCAGGTTTGCAGGTTAAAGACGGCGTTGGATATGGCCGAACCGATGTTGGACGGGTGTCTGCAGGAGGGCTGAACTTCTGGAATGGGAACGAGAAAGCCATGGCATTGCGGTGGCCCGGACGTGAGCTGCATCGAGGACGCGCCCTTGGCGGACGGGTGTCGCAGTGTCATTTGATGATTGGGTAACCGACTGCTAGGTTGTCCGGAGTTTAAGGGATGGACTTGATGGGCCATCCGCGCCCCACGTGATGGCTGTGGCTACTATTGGTCCGATTTCGTAGCATGAGGGGAACGACTTGGCATCTGCTTGCAAGATCCGAGGCTGATCTACGGCAAACGTCGTCCGTCGTGGAAAACCCCCCAAAAGACGGCAGAGGGAGCGGCATCGTTGTTGGCCAATTGTGTGGGTCCATCGCTGGAAGTGGGCGGGGTGGGGGCACTGGCATCCCGGTGCCCGGTGTCCCGGCTACGGCAAGTTGCTGTGGTTGCTGGAAGTAGGTGGCCGGGGGCGCTGGCGTCCTGCGTTCCGTTGTTGCTTTGCGTTCCTTGCTTGCTGCGTCCCGTTGCCTCTCTCTCTTTTCTCTTTCTCTCTCTTTCGGTCTCTCTCCTTTCTCTTTCTTCTTCTCTCTTTCTTCTCTCTTCTTCTCTTCTTTCTCTCTTGCTTTTCCTTCCTTTCTTCTCATTTATTTTTCCTCTTTTCTCTCTCTTCTCTCTCTCTCGCTCTTTCTTCTTCTTTCTTCCTTTTTCTTCTCTTTTCTTCTCTACTTTTCTTTCTCTCTCTTTCTCTCTCTCTCTTCTTTGCTTTTCTCTTCCTTTCTCTCTGTCTTCTTTCCTCTCTTCTTTTCCTCTCTCTCTGCGATTCGTTGTTGCTTGCTGCGGTTCGTTGTTGCTTGCTGCGTTCAGTGGTTGCGTTGCTGCGTTCAGTGGTTGCTTTGTTGCGTTCAGTGGCTGCGTGGCTGCGTTGCGCTTATAGAGGGGGACAGCTTAGAGAGGGGGACAGAGGAAAGACGACCTGGCAACCCGGTGCCAGGAATCTGCATAGTGGGAAGAGCCAGGTGCCTCGGCTTTAAGGTGGCATGCTGCTTTAAGGCGGCATGCTGTGGCTGCTGGAAGTAGGTGGCCGGGGGCGCTGGCGTCCTGCGTTCCGTTGTTGCTTTGCGTTCCGTTGTTGCTTTGCGTTCCGTGCTTGCTGCGTCCCGTTGCCTGCTGCGTTACGTTGCTGTGATACGTTGCATTGCGTGGCTGCGATACGTTGAGTTGCGTGGCTGTGTCATTGCGTCGTTCCGTTGCTGCGTTTTGTTGTTGCTTGATGTGATCCGTTTGCTGTGGGCCGTTGTTGCTTGCTGCATTGCTGCATCGTTGCTTGCTGCATCGTTGCTTGCTGCGTCGTTACGTTGCTGCGATACGTTGTTGCTGGGGTACGTTGTTGCGCTGCATCGCTGCGTTCTGTCGTTGCGTGACTGCGTGGTTGCTTGCTGCGATGCGTGGCTGCGATTCTTTTCCTCTTTTCTTCCTTTTCTCTTTCTCTCTCTTTTCTTCTTCTTTCTCCCTTTCTTTCTCTTCGCTTTCTTTCTTCTCACTCTCTCTTCTCTTATTCTCTCTTTTTCCTTCTTTTCTATCTTTTCTCTCTCTTTCTCTCTTCTTGTTTTTCTTCTCTCTTCTTTTTCCAGGAATCTGCATAGTGGGAAGAGCATGCGTAGTAGGAAAGGCGGGATGGGGGAGGGGGACGGGGGAGAGGGAACCTGGCAACCCGGTGCCTGGGTACGGGCAGAAGAAAGGTGGTGTAAGAGAACAGTGAAGGGACAGCTTAGAGGGGGGGACAGCTTAGAAAGGGGGACGGAGGAAGGAAGACCTGGCAACCCGGTGCCTAGGTATGGGCAGAAGAAAGGTGGTGTAAGATAACAGTGACAGGACAGCTTATAGGGAGGAGGGACAGCTTAGAAAGGGGGACGGAGGAAAGAAGACCTGGCAACCCGGTGCCTAGGTACGGGCAGAAGAAAGGTGGTGTAAGAGAACAGTGAAGGGACACCTTAGAGGGGGGGACAGCTTAGAAAGGGGGATGGAGGAAAGAAGACCTGGCAACCCGGTGCCTAGGTACGGGCAGAAGAAAGGTGGTGTAAGAGAACAGTGAAGGGACATCTTAGAGGGGGGGACAGCTTAGAAAGGGGGACGGAGGAAAGAAGACCTGGCAACCCGGTGCCTAGGTACGGCAGAAGAAAGGTGGTGTAAGAGAACATTAAAGGGACAGCTTAGAGGGGGGAACAGCTTAGAAAGGGGGATGGAGGAAAGAAGACCTGGCAACCCGGTGCCTAGATACGGGCAGAAGAAAGGTGGTGTAAGAGAACAGTGAAGGGACAGCTTAGAAGGGGGGGGGACAGCTTAGAAAGGGGGACAGAGGAAAGAAGACCTGGCAACCCTGAACTTTCTGGGTTGGGGGGGCAGAGTTTCGGGGTGTCACGGTCATTGGCGTTACTGCCCGGTGTGTTGTGGATGTAGGTACGTTTGTGTTTTTTTTTTTTTTTTTTCCCTGACGTGACTTTGGGAAAGTTTATGAGGAGTTGGCACAGTTTGCTTTCGATGCTCTTAGCAGGCGGACTGTGGTCCAGTTGGAGGTATCAGCTGGTGCGTCTTCGATGGGGGACCTGGCTGGAGCGCAGAGGGGTGGCGGCGTCTTGAGCGCTGCGTGCCGGGTAGCCAGAGTCGTCGGAGGCTCGTTCCCGAGCTGGGTCTGGAGCGAGCGAAGAAGGAGAGAGCTGGATTTACGTTTCCGTTGTCTACGTCTGGAGGTAGCGGGTCTCCCTCTGCCACCGAGATGTGAGTTAAAGGAGGACGGCCGTGAGTCCGACTCTTCGTACTGTCAGATTCTGGCGGGTGGATGCAGCTGGTCGGCGAGGTGGAGATCGCGGGTTTGGCTGCCCGGACCCTCTCGATGGCGGTTGGCGGCGTCCTCTGCGTGGTGTTCCGGTTGCGAGTGCAGAAAACGCGAGTGTGCCGAGGCTTAGAGTGGGTAGGTAGTTTTAGGAGTGTGGCCGGAAGTGGGCGAGTGGCTGAGGTGTGGTCCTGCTCCTGAAATTCAGCTAAGTTTTATCTCCAATTAACTAGCTTAGGCCCCCACCTCGGCCGGAGCGAGCCTTCGTCGGTTGTTTGGGGTGTTGAGGAATGGTTGATGGATTAAGCCAGACGAAGCTGAACATCTGCATCAAACGAACACTGAACACAAAGAAAGCAGCTTTTCGTTTCAATCAAGTCATGTGACCGTTTATGCTCACATGAAACCGACCCAGCAAATAGGAAAATACTGGTCTAGTGTGGGTGAAATAGTTTTATTAACTTTCATACCAATACATTTCACATCGATATGATACAAAACAGACACACAAACCCACAGTCACACAGACACAAACCCACAGACACACACAGACACACACCCACAGACACACAAACACAAACCCACAGACACACAAACCCACAGACACACAAACCCACAAACACACAAACCCACAGACACACAAACCCACATACACACAAACCCACAAACACACAGACACACAAACCCACAGACACAAACACACAGACACACAAACACACAGACACACAAACACACCGACACAAACCCACAGACACACAAACCCACAGACACACAAACCCACAGACACCAACCCACAGACACACAAACCCACAGACACACAAACCCACAGACACAAACCCACAGACACACAAACCCACAGACACACAAACCCACAGACACAAACACACAGACACACAAACACACAGACACACAAACACACCGACACAAACCCACAGACACACAAACCCACAGACACACAAACCCACAGACACAAACCCACAGACACACAAACCCACAGACACAAACCCACAGACACACAAACCCACAGACACACAGCCACACAAACACACAGACACACAGACACACAGACACAAACCCACAGACACACAAACCCACAGACACACAAACCCACAGACACACACACACTCACAGACACACAAACACACAGACACACAAACACACAGACCCACAGACACAAACCAACAGACACAAACACACAGACACAAACCCACAGACACACAAACACACAGACACACAAACCCACAGACACACAGACACACAAACACACAAACCCACAGCCACAAACCCACAGACACACAGACACACACACACTCACAGACACACAAACACACAGACACACAAACACACAGACACACAAACACACAGACCCACAGACACAAACCCACAGACACAAACACAGACACACAAACACACAGACCCACAGACACAAACCCACAGACACTCAAGAAGCTCAAGATAATAGAATAAAAATGTCTTCATGTAGAGACTGTGTAGTGTGCCGACCCGATACTGTGTGTGTTTATGGCAGACAGGCCTGAACACCTATGACTGTTTGCCTTAGCTAACATTGTGTACCCCATGACCCACCCACACACACACACACACACACACACACACACACACACACACACACACACACACATGCTCACCAGAGTCCGCATGCTGTGTTAGCTTCAGATAAACAAGCTATTGTGCTGTGTTCTTTCAGCACCCTCTCTCTCTCTCTCTGTGTGTGTGTGTGTGTGTGTGTGTATTGAGAGAAAGAGAGACGGGGGAAACAGGAACAGCTAAAGTGCATCAGCTATCCTCAACGCTTGGGCGAAAGCAAGGGCACATCCATCACACCATGACAACAAACACACACACACACACACACACGCACACACGCACGCACGCACGCACACACACACACACACACACACACACACACACTGACACAACACCACAAAATGACAATGCCAATATTTAATGAACGATCTTGTTCGACATGAAATCAATCAGTAATTGGGTCATAACAATTATCGAAGTCAAACTGCTGTTGACCAAGAATCTGAGCATGCAGAACCAAGGCCACACACGCATGAGAGGAATGTTGCTTCCTTGAAGCGGGGTGGGTTTACCTTGACTGACTGTACAAGACTACTGTGGGCAGATCAAATGGAGAACTTTGAGAATGTCAGTTCTTGGCGGTGAGAAACCCTCACGGAGAACAAAAGATCCAAACATTTCCTCGTCACGATTCCTCGTTAGCTTGTGTCCGTGAGACCGTAAGTATAAATGAGTCTTGAGGCACCTGTCAGTCAGAGCCCCCACAATGCCACTGTCTTCTTAAGTTCAGCCAAAGACACAAACATTTTTGAAACAATGGATTGACTTTAAATTTCTGAAGACAAGCTGGGGTTCTTTAAATTTAAAGTGAAGCCAACGCAGAAGCACATTAAACTTGCATTCTCGCTAGTGTCCACCAGGGGGCGACTCTGGTTGTATAGAAGTCTATGAGAAAATGACTCTACTTCTCTCTTGATTTATTACCTCAGTAAACATTGTAAACATGAGTTCATGGTCTCATTTAGTACATTATGGTCCATTTAGAGTCAAACAGACCATGAAGCAGGGGATGCTTTAGGGCGGGGCTACACGGTGATTGACAGGTCTCTACCACGTAGTTGTCCCATCCTGTGTTTTTGTCCTAGAACCCTAAAGTTCTTGTCTCTAAAGGTTTAGTACCATGATATGATGAAGGGGGATAGTAACAGTGTATATGTTTCACCCACTCTTTAATAAGGTCCTGCTGAAATACACGACACACCTCCTGTTACCTCATTGCCCTGTGAAGGGGAAATCCCTACACCAGTGAACAATGCTGCTTATACAGACCAGGAGATCATTCTTTTTCTATAGTTCATGATCAGCAGATGGATTTATTTGTAATAATGCCAAAATCATAGCTCTAAAATCTGTGCTTTTACAGTCTGGCTGGAACCAGGTGAAGACCACATGAAAGAGCTCTACATTAGACCACACATACCATTGTTGAGAAGAATGCATAATCAATCAATTTCTTGAGACCTTAAATCTCAAGTCCAAAAGTTCCATTCAACTTTCATTAAAAATGAATCAGAGACAATCTGCTGGCAATGCTAATGATGATTTGTTGTTTCTTTGAGATATCAATGAGTAGAAATGTCCACACTCCAGACAGATCAGGCCTGTATTGAGTGCTGTCCACCTGTGATTGGCTCACTCGGGTTACATTCAGGATCGCAGTGTGAAGACGGCCCGTCTGTCTCCGGTCTGTGCTGTTTCCTGGAGGCCAGACGGTGAGGTGATGACCACACGTTACCATCGATCAGCAACAGTTTGACCACACGTACCCCTCAGAGACTCACCCTGGGGAAACACACGCCATTATAAGACCTGAGGTTGCCAGGTGAGAAGACTTTATCCTCCTTTTATGGCTCCAGTGCAGCCCATGAGTGAGACGTTGTCTTGTGCCCGTTACGTTACTGTTGTTGGGTGAGTTGTAGGGCTACTCGGTTTGGAGCTGGTTCCCTTTATGGCTCCTATTGGCGCACGGTCGAGACCTTTGGTCGTCTTTGTGTGGATCCTTATCGTTGCCAGGTCAGTTAAAAGGTCGCCAGTCCCCCCATTCCCAGTTTGTGACTCACCACTGAGCTCCTCTTTTTGTCTTCTTATCCTGTCAGCTCCAGCCTTAACCTATTTGGACAAACCTCACTATTTGTCGCCACTTATTGCCCGACTTGCCGTTTGTCTGGCTGTAACATAGGTCATAGGTCATTGGTTAATTGGCAGGTTTGCAGCGGTCCATCCTTCCTTTATGGCTCCCTGTGACTAGAGACTGAGCTCTGTCCTGAGGTTGTTCGTGTCCTCACTGTTATCACCGACATGGGTGACATTTACATCACTGTTCCTGAATGTATGCTTCAGGGACATTATGGGTCACGGTTGTTGAATCATCCTGGTCTCCTTGTGCTGACTCAGCAGTGATCCAGGCCCAACATGTGTCAGCACCTGGAGAGGCAGATGTGACCTTGCCATTGTTTTCAACATAAACTGAAGTAAAAAGATGTCTGGAGCTAATCGAGTGGACCCAAAGCTCTGCAGCACAGCAGGCAGGTACAACTGCAGTCAGTACACCTGAGCAATACTAACCTGACGTGCTGGAGAAGCATCTGAGAGGCCGTCATTGCAAACTGTTTGGTAGGCACTTAAAAGGGAGTTTAAAAAATACCTGTCAGCTGATTGGCTGAACCAGAAGAGCAAAGAAAATATACAGTGCTGTTCTTTCAATGAAGAAATACGATAGAACGGATGCTGTTGCAGCATCTACGGTAACCTCTTTAGGCGCAGCCTTTTATCTGTAAAAGTCTGATGTTTTGATGAATCAGAAGACACATGATATTTGTATACATTCCTTTAATGAAAGATGTTAGGACCTGGACACTTTGTTTTATTCCCTGCAGGCCTTCATTTAAATCCAGTGACATATGAGACTTCAGATAAAAACATCACGATGAAGTGTAGCGTTAGCAAATCATCTAATGTCAAAATCAGAGAGGAGATGAAACTAAATGATGAACTGTGCATGTTGGTTTTTAAAAAGCTGACTTTTCAGCATGAAACGGATCACAGATGCAAATCTTACACAGATGTTTTCACAGCTGAGTGGTGAGAAGCATTGTGGCTCGAACACAAACGCATTACTCGAAGCCTGAGGAAGAGACGGATTTTAGTGTTATCTCCTGAAGTATGACCACTGAAACAGACCTTTGCCTATTGTAATCATTCCTCCTGTTCATACTCATATTCTCCAAAGAACCATTACATAAGGACTCATTTGCATTTTAGAATATTTCAGAAAACTTGTAGAACAAAAAACTAAATGTAAAAAATAGATATCTTTAATGGTCAAATCTACAATCCAACAGCACTTACATACATCGGGAACTCTCCAGCTGTAGAGGCTGATTTATACAACATTGTATTGATAAAACATGGAGAAAATGGATGGACTGTTGGAAGTCTTTTCTGATTGAAGATATAATTCCTCTGTCAAAACCTTTGACACCAATATGTCAACAAAATGAAACACAACTTTTCAACCTGGCTCCATCCCATGTTCAGATTCATGTTCAGGAAATGTATGAAGAAGTGCACATATTTGATAAGATATTGCCTCATTTGCATATTTAAAATATGTTTCAGAAAATGTGCAACATGTTCAAACTGCACATTGAAATAAACGAATGTAAAATTGTAACAGCTTCAGAGTTTGATTAGTGAATGTCCTGCCGAACACTGCCTGTGACCTATAGAACCTGTAATGAAGCTGAACCCAGGGGCCTCACATGACACGCTACAGCAGTCTGTCTGATTGAATGGGAGCTGAAACATCAGCTTGTTTGCCACGAGGACTTCAGGTCAAAGAAAGCTCAACAGTTATGACTGAAGAGACAATACTCAGAAAAATGAATGTTTGGACGTACAAAACGGACAGCTGAGACATAAAAGGAAGCTGTAAAAATTGACTTGACCTGGAAGACGGAGACAGAAAGAGAGCGAGGACAGAGGGTTAAAGGTGGGCAAACATCCGCCCCATCAGTCTTCTTCTTTTCATCAGCTCTTTTCCTTTTTGCTGTTCATTCGGCCTTCCTGTCCTTTTATTTTCTCCTGTACATACAGCCATCGGTTACACATTTCAAAAGTATTTTTGTTGATCTTAAAAAGCTAAAATAGAAGACCCCTTTGGTAGAATTCAACAATACAGCCACCAGAAGGGCCGTCTCTGGCATCAAACCACAGAGAATAGAATAAAATAGAAGACAACATTTAAAAATGGGAATGTTTATTCTACAACAACGGTTGTGAACATGTGACGCAGGCTTCTCTCAGCCCGTGTGTCCTCTTTCAGCGGTTGACCTGACACCCTGTCCTGACAGCATCACCACCACCCTCCATCTGTGTGTGTGTGTGTGTGTGTGTGTGTACAGAGATAATCAACTCCTTAGAATCCGGTTTCGTTGACCTCTGTTGACCTTTGCTGGGTCACAGTGAGGTTGGGCCAAGAGATTCTAGACATTTCTCTCTTCAACACCTGAGCCAGCACATAACCAGGTGTGGGTGTGTGTTTGTGTGTATATGGTGTGGGGACATACATTTCTTTACACAGTCACATTGTGGGGACTCCTTTCTTTTGGGGACATATTGTAAGTCCCCATGACGTGAATCATTTAATTTAGCTTCGGTTAAGGGTGAGTCTTGAGGAAAGGACTGTGATTAACTAAAGTGATGAAAACACAACTGTGTGTGTGTGTGTGTGTGTGGGAGCAGTGCCACAAATCTTTATTTCTGCCCGTCAGTTATGTGTGTTATGCACCTGACAGCAGAGCGTTTCATACAAATGACTCCACAGAGCTAACACTGAGGCCGTCGTAAAGTGTATCAAACGGCAACCTGTCAGTGTAAGATACATCCTGTAAACTCATTGAAATGCGTGAATAACAATATGAAAACAAATGGTGAATACCAGCTTTTGCATGTCATTAACATATCAAACATTAAAACTGAATGGAGTGTAGTATAAATCTAAAAGAGATGGATGCTGTTTAAGGAGTCCTTGTTGATGACATTAGCTCTGAACATAAAAAAGGCTTTGACATGAAATATCAAAAAAGAAAAGGAATATCTTTTGTATAATGTTATATAGTTTTACAGGTCCACATATGACAACAAGGAAGTATCCCTCCAGTGCAGCTCAGCAAGGAATCATTCACTAATATGGGCATGGAAATGTTCCTACTTCATGCGCGCAATATAACTTTTCAACACGTGCACAATGGCCCACATGGTTCTTACCACCAAGTAAGAATTATTCTTACATATAATAACCTCCTAATAATGAGGTTATTAGGAGGCGGTTCAACTGTAGGACTGCACTGAAGGCCCAGGTATGAAATGCACGGCCCACCACTGGGTCTATCTCCGTCACTCCTCCGCATTCCAAATATGGTCCTTTCAATTAATTGGTGGTCCAAGATGGCGACAGAAAAATTGCCAAACTCGAGACTCCAAAACATGAGTCCACAAACCAATGGGTGACGTCACGAAGACTACGCCCACTTCTTATATACAGTCTATGATTTTACAACAACTAATAACTCTGTCAACAGGTATCTGAATATCTTATCAGGTAGCCTGCAGTGGACAATATTTCTGAGTACTGTGTTTGTACACACACACACACACACACACAGCCCTGGGACAAACTACCTGTGGAGTGAGTGGGAGGCTGACTCGGTGGAGTGTCGGCCTGTAGCGTATGTGTGTGTGTGTGTGTGTGTGCTTGTGTGTATGTGTGTGTGTGTGCAGGGGTCAGAGTGTTAGAGGTTGCGGGGAGGACAGGCAGAGGTGACGCCGCATCTTGTCTGCAGCACGGCATGGTGGGAAATATGAGAACAGAGGTGGGGAGAGAGAGAGAGAGAGAAAGAGAGAAAGAGAGAAAGAGAGAAAGAGAGCGGTTAGCTTGTCATCACCATCGTGAGGGTTATCTGAGACTGGAGTGGGGGGGGGGTTGTCAGTGAAGGAGGTGGCAGGACAGAGGGAGAGTCACATGAGCAGCAGGAGGGAGGTTAAGAGGTTAATGAATTATTATTTATTTTCAACACTATTTTGGGATATTTGAGTTGAACATCATACAGTATTTAATCGTCTGTCTCAGGATGTCGTGGTTTTTTTCTTTTTCTGGCAAACATTTACAAAGTTAACTTTAATCGATAAGCTCAGATCTTATGGAACCACAACAGTCAGGTTTCTAACTGAAATGTACTGAAGCTGAACGAATAAGTGTTATTCTATATTTTTCTTACTTTCAACAAATCCCATGAACACCAACAATGTGTTCCTCGATACTGTCTGACTTCCCTGATGACTAACTCTTTTTTAAGTCTTAGTCATTTTCTAAAGCAGTAGGACACTGTAGTATTTCAACAAACCTTACTCAAACAGGAGGAAGTGCATTTGTTGGGGGACTAATTTAGTGGTGGATTAACACTTATATGTCTAATGTGATTCAACACTACTTTGACCTGTCAACCAATAATCTTCTAAGACCTTTTCTTCCACAATATCACATTTTTTTCGCAATGAGTTTGTCTGACCCCTCTGTACTAAAACCTCTTTAATCTTGTTCTGCTTCACTTTATCAAAGTCAACCTTTGCAGAGAAACTGTTCACATGTTGTGCCTCGATTTGGGAGAGGTTTACACTTTCAGCTGCATCATTCAAAAGAGATAATCATGCTTTCAGTGCTTTTTTGTTCAAGCGAACCTGAAACTTTTCAATTTGAGCTGTGTGCCATCTTCATTTACTCTTAACCAATAATATATACACTGACATTTACACATCTGGACGAATCTCACAAGTGTTACCTTTATCATAACATCAAAATTATTCAGATAGACCTTGTAGTTAGAGAAATACACTCTTTTTAGTCTGGGTATGCAATTTTCGACCAGAGGCCTAAAAATAGGGCTAGGGTTAATTAAAGAGGTTTTTAAGTAGCAAAGTTACTTGACAAATAGATCACCGTTGACTTCTGGTTTCACACGGGACACTAAGCGTCCTCCTGGGTGAAGGTCTGGTGTATTACTTTTTTCGTAGGTAGAGCTAGAAACAGTGTATGAGAACATTTATTCCCCCAACAAGCTTGTATTGCTTGAGATTGATAAGATGGAACATGGGAAATCATTTTATTTAATGTTTTAGTTTTAATTCACAAATATTGAAGGATATCCATTTTACAGTTCTGGGTGATTTACATTAACCTGATGGTTTGTTACAGAGAACCATCTGAGAAGTTGTCATTGGAAACAGTTTAGAAGAAGGGAAGACGCTTTGAAAAACAAATACCTGGCAGGTGACCGGATGAACCATCTGTCAATCAAACTCTTATCAAAGCCACTCGGGAGAAGAGCGAGAACATCCTCTCCATCCTGAGACCGTATATAAGAAGTGGACGTAGTCTTCGTGACGTCACCCATTGGTTCGTGGACTGCCGTTTTGAAGCCTTGAGTTCAGTGATTTCGCTGTCGCCATGTTTGATTATGGCCATGGTCATGTTGTTGTTTTTGCAGCCAATGAACAGAAGTTACAATATTTGCAATGCGGAGGAGTGACGTAGAGACGCCATATATGGCTCTGATAGCGGCAGCGACCTGTCAATCACAGTAGCCCCGCCCTAAAGCATCCCCTGCTTTATGGTCTGTTTGACTCTGAATGGACCATAATGTACTAAATGAACATCATGCTGTATTGAAGAAGACTCATGTTAACATAAACATAAACTCATGTTTACAATCTTTACTGAGGTAATAAATCAGAACTCCAGTTCTGATATAACTGATGCTTTTGCAGCATCTAAGTTAACCTCTTCAGGAGCCACCGTCAACGAACAGTCGACTCTCCGTTTTGTGTCACACACACCTAAGCCACGCCCCTATTTTCTCACAGGACGCTGATTGGTCCGTGCTCTGGCTTGTCGGTAACAAAAGCGTTACTTGAATCCTGGATGGATTTTTGTGTTATACGTGATCCCGTGACTCTCGCGTGATCTTGTGACATCGTTGGATTCAGATTGTCTGTTTGGGAATCATATATGGTTGGTTTAAGTCATTTGATAGTTGGTTTAGTATCTTTACTTACCAAAACACGGCTTCAGTGCTAAAAAGTGGACAGTCATGTTTCTGCTCATATGGTCAGACGTGATGGTTGAACAGCAGAATAACACAGACACATATGAGCTAACATCAGCCTGCTGCTTCTCACAGCAATCCATTCAGCACTGCATGCGGGATGCCAGAGGAGACATTAACTCTCCGTGGCGCCGCGGCATCCGTCCTCCTCGTTAATGCTCGAGCAGCCCTGGCGGCGGGACACAAACCTCACGGAAGGAGTTCGCATTTGCCCCGAGGCAGGTGAGCCCCGCGGTGCAGGTGAGCCCCACAGTGTGGCTCATCGGCAGGCCTCTGTGGCCGGGGCTTCATTCATCACCTTGCTGACACATTCCTGCTGTCTGCCTGAGGCTTACATTCACACACACACACACACACACACACACACACACACACACACACACACACACACACACACACACACACACACACACACACACACACACACACACACACACACACAGCGGGCTGTTGTACTCCCACACAGTGCCATGCGGTCACACTGACTCTGCTCTCCCCAAACACAGAGTCCATTCTGTTTGTTGGCCCGGAGGTGAAGAACACTGGGAGTCAATGTCAGTTGTTTTTCAGGAGATAAATGGTTTAACAATTGTGAAACATAGAGATTTCTACACATGAAGAATTAGCTGAGTGATATATTGAACCTCATATGTGACACAAACACTGCCAGGGTCAAGGGTTTGATTGGTATCTAAGCAGTGTTATACTGTTTGGAGACTGCAGTAGCAACAATGTTGAGGAAAAAACAGCTGAAAGCTGGTTGATTATTTTGAGGTGTTAACTAGCGAGGGAACAAGCTGAGATCATATGTCCAATTGGTTCCCAGTAACTGAGAACTGAATCTGATGGAGTCTGATTAGGATCCTGTTTGCCGCAGGTCTTCGGTTTGTGTCTAAAAGCCGAGTGGAGCTGAGAGGGCTCCATCAGCTCTGATCGTGTGGTGCACCCAGTGCTTGAAGTGGACCGGTATACTCACCGGCAGTACCGGCACTTCTGCTGGCTCTGAATGTCAACAGGTCCCTTTCATATTGGGTCTCTTTTATTTATTGTTATTGTAAATGTTTGGATGCAGATTTGCCTCCAACTTGAAGACATGAAAGTACAATACTTGTGAGATCCAATAGATATTGAGTTGGAAATCTGAAGCCTGATACATGCTATGATGATGATGATGATGATGGTGATGATGATGATGATGATGGTGATGATGATGATGATGATGTCAGGATATAGTGACAGTTTGAGACTGAGATATACTGACAGCAATCAATGAATCAAATGCTGTAAACAAACAAACAGATATCTGCGGCTGTCACATGAGTAACTCCGTCCAATCACTGCCTGTCAACCTGCCAACACAGTCTCATGGCAGCTGGAGAAATAGTCACAGAATGCAGTAGCTGAATATCGGTTTTGTGTACAGGGACTCGAATGTCTATTTTTTACGTGTGGCTCGGAACTTACGTTACGACGTTACGTTACAAATTAAAGTTATATTTACACAACGAAACACTTCGTTAGGTTGAGGAAAAATCATCACGGTTGGACTTAAAATAACTACGTACAGTTAGGTTTACGCAACAAATTGAACTTTAGGTTGAGGCAACCCGCCCACCGTTGCTTACTCACGTGGATGCATTGGATTTGTATCTCCGCCCCAAAGAAGGATCCTAATTGACTTTCATTGGTATTATTTCCGTGACTATTCCGCTGACCTCCTCCGCATACTCTGCCTGTGCACTCATTGCTTGTTAGCGAAGTCTTCCACAACCTGCTATCACCACAGCTGAGCAGTGACAGCAGCCATGCTTGTTCTTTGCGTTAGTTATGACATGTGTACTTTCATACTGAAGGGACGGCCGGTCAGTGCTGCCTACTTGGCTTTCATTGGAGAGTTGGCACCACTGGGATCATTTTTTAAGTCAAGCATACTCTCGCTAGTTTCTCAAGATTACAAACCTTCGCTTTGAGTAGAGGATCACCGTAAGGATTCGCCATCCAGCTCTCACCAAATGGCTTCTGAATGACACGACAATCTGTCGTGCAATAACAACACCTTTCTTGCCATCATGAACAATTAATCACATATCAATTAATTAACATAATCAATCATTGGCTAGTCTACACAATTTGATCAGGACTTCCTCAAGAATTGCCCTTTAACTGCTGGTTGACTGGCATTCAGTTCTTTATTGGCTCCTCACTTCCTCTCTGGGAACTACTCAACATGTTGTGCACCTTATTGTAAAACAGGATCAGCTCCATTCTGGTGCAGCAGTTTGGCGTTGATGAACAAGTTTCAACAACTTTACTGACCAACGAGCAGTGAGGAAACAGAGCGTTACTTCCTGGTTTCAGGTTATTGGCTTGGACACAAAGAGAAAGGCAGATGCTGCTTTGGCACATGTTCTACCACAGCATGGGGAAGGAACTGTGTGTGTGTGTGTGTGTGTGTGTGTGTGTGTGTGTGTGTGTGTGTGAGGCAGCAGTGTGGAAGACGGATGAGTGTGTGAATTCTTCTGACTTCCTGTGTACCAGTCAGCTGGAAGCTTTTGACTTGATTAAAGCCTTTGTGTGTGTGTGTGTGTGTGTGTGTGTGTGTGTGTGTGTGTGTGTGTGTGTGTGTGTGTGTGTGTGTGTGTGTGTGTGTGTGAGTGTGTGTGTGTGTGTGTGTGTGTGAGTGTGTGTGTGTGTGTGTGTGTGTGAGTGTGTGTGTGTGTGTGTGTGTGTGAGTGTGTGTGTGTGTGTGTGTGTGTGTGTTAGAGAGAGAAAGGGAGAGACAGTGACAGAGACAGAGAAGAAAGAGTAATATGGAGGGTTTGTGTGCATGGTAGCATGATGGTGCACCATCAACACTCACACAGCCTCAGTGTCAGAGTGGAGGCGTCCGCATGCGCTGTGTACAGCGTCTGAGTCCACAAACCAGATGCTGCTCGCTGTGAGAGACAAGACTGTCTGGCACGACGAGATCAATGCCACCTGGACAAGACAGAGAGACAGAGACAGAGTGTCACGAATATTTTTCACATTACCATGACATCCAAAATTTGAGAACAATATTGTCAAGGTAACAAGCAGAGTAGCTCTCCAGCAGGTGTTGGAGGTGAACTTAAACTCACATTTGATTGACATTAACAAATCAGAATGAATTCAAACTACACCAAACTTATACTTGATTGAAATTGGAAGACAAATATTCACTTACAAGTGATAATAGACAATATTAATATAGAAAGAGTATTTAAAAATACATTTTCTGGGTGTGATATTAGACCACAAAATCTTCTGCCAACCTCATATAATAAAAGTGACAGCTAAGTTGGCGAGATGCGTTGCAGTTCAGGGAAATAATAAGATCATAAAGCTTTACGAGCTCTATATTGCTCACTTGAATTACCAGAGCTGAACGACTGTGTGGAGGTTTGGAGTAACACATACAAAAGCACATTCCACTCATTATGCATGCACCGGGAGCAATGAGCATATAAACAATACAGGATATTACAAACACAATAACATGCTGTGCATTAAAGTCGCAGGCTTTGAAGTTCGTGGATCTGGTGGAATTCAGGACGGCACCAACTATGTACGAGGCGAGACGTGATTTAAGTCCTGGCTACATATGGACGTGATGGAATGGACCAAACAAACAAATCAAACAAACAGGACTTTCCTCCAGGAGTCCGCTGTTCATGTCCCACGCAAAACCAGTCATTCAAGCTGATGTCCACTTGGCTCTTTTCCTGACGCTGAGTGGGTTTGTTGCCTCAACCTAAATTCCTGTGAAGACAGAAGTTCATTTTGAAAGTACATTAGCATAATTAACACCCCAATAATAGCAAATAGGGCAAATAGGGCTACTTCCAGAGATCAATAAAGGAAAGTTTATCAATGTAAGCAGCGCCAACAGCAACATGACGGGACGCGCTAAAGCCAAGGAATGAGGTAGAGTCAAACTCCATAATGTCAACATAATTATGAAGTATAACAAACATTTCAAACTAAAATTTGCTTCAAAGTAATGATATATTCAATTCATTAGTTAGAAGATTCAAGATACAAGACAACAGCTGAGTTGGGATTGAGGAGTAAACTACTGAGGAGAATGGACGGAGTGAAGACTTTGTGTTCTTTCCACCAGCCTGAAGGGAGACGCATCATCCAAGCAGAAATATCCCTTAACTAATAAGACTGAAGTTCTACCTTTCAAATGCTTCACCAATTTAGGTTTTGGGGCATTGACACCAAATGTCACAAACACAGTGTATGTGTGTGTGTGTGTGTGTGTGTGTGTGTGTGTGTGTGTGTGTCTGTGTGTGTGTGTGTGTGTGTGTGTGTGTGTGTGTGTGTGTGAGTGAGAAAGGAGGAGTCTCTCTGTCCCTCAGGTCTATTGCTGTGCTGTCTCATCAATAACCTTCATATTGACAGGTGAAGGGACACACACACACACACACACACACACACACACACACACACACACACACACACACACACACACACACACACACACACACACACACACACACAGGCAGGGACACCCCCACAGTGTGACGACTCTCTGTGTGAGTGAGTGAGTGAGCATGTGTGTGCGTGTGTGTGTGTGTGTGTGTGTGTGTGTGTGTGCCAGTCTTTCTTAAGCGGCAATGTGAATGGGGTTTTCAGGCTAAGGAAATATCTGTGTGTCCTCAACTCTGTCGGTGAACAGGTGGTCAGTCCAGTCTCATCTGCCTTCCCCTCTGTCACACACACACACACACACACACACACACACACACACACACACACACACACACACACACACACGCACCCATCAGAGCAGCTCTCTTGTGTAGTCTAGAAAGTGTACACATCTGTCCGACAGTTTCTCATTTGCTCCCTCTGTGTGTGTGTGTGTGTGTGTGTGTGTGTGTGTGTGTGAGTAACAGTTTTATAAGAGTGAATGAAGAAACACAGAGAGTCACTGTGGAAACAGAGACTTTTATAGATAGTTTTATGTGTGTGTGTGTATGTGTGTGTGAGAGTGTTTTGCTGCGGATAATTAAATGCCAATAGGGGAGAGAATCTCATTTGCAGTGACGGTCTTTATAGCAGAGTTCCCATGTCAATCACACATACGCACACACGCACACACACACGCACGCACGCACGCACGCACACACATACAGGTTAACAAGGAAATGAAGGGAGAAAAGAGAAGAGCAAATGAGGAGGAAGGAGTGGTGTAGAGGAAAGACGAGAAGATTGGATGCGCAGACAGAGGGAGAGAGGAGGAAGTTTATGAGGATTTGTAGGTCAGAGACGAATAAGAAGAGAAAAAGGAGGACAGCGAGGAGGTGAAGCTGAGAAGGAAGACATTAGAAACACAGGAACAGTATATAGAGGAGCACGTGGTCAAGGGAGAGGAAGAAGAGTATAGGATTAGAAAGGGAAGGTGAGAGAGGAGGTCGGGGAGGAAAATGAGGAGCAACGAGACCATCAGGAGGAGGAAGAGGAGGACAGGGAGTGGAAGTTGGAGAGGTGGCCAGTGGCCAGTCCAGCTGAATGATCTAAAGTGACTGTGACTCTACTTTCACACTCCAAACACACAGTCAACCATCAGTAACTGTAAGGACCATTCCATTCACACTAGACCACTGATCCGTTTATATCCGTCACAGTCATTGTCAGAGGTCCGTGGATGAATGCTGTGCATGAATCCATTTTCTAAAAGGAGAGAAAGGATCCGTGATGCTCTGACAGCTTAATGCACTACAGCATCAATTACTGCTATGAATAGACTCTACATTCATTTGAAGAAATCTAAAGGCAACAGGACAAGATGTTGCTGTCAGGAGAGTTCTCCTTTATCTATACTAGCAGTGACCAATCCAGCAGCAGGCTTTGGTTGAATACAGGTAAACAGTCAGTGAGGAGAGCAAAAGAGGTGCATTGGCCAAAATGCATTGTGTGAACTCACCTATCTTACTTGTGATCAATCTGGTCGTACTCGTAGTCTCTCAAATCAAACTCCAGCCTTGCACTCAGGTTGCTAATTAAACTGTAAACAATGAGGAGCACATGGACGAGGCTTGGCTAAAGGCTCCGTCTTGGCACCGGAACCCCAGAAATACAGCCCCACCTAAAACCTGAGTGGATCCACTCAGGTTTTGCACTACAGCCAAAAGGAGGCTATGACGGCAGGCTTGTCCTTCCACATTTAAATGTCTTTTACCGTTAGGAGCTCAGACGACACATTGTACAACCGAGTTTGTTTGAAGAACAATGAGAACTTTTGTTGGAAGATGCCATCAGAAAATCCACAGCTTTTGTAGAGTTTTGACTCTGAACTGAGACACCCTCCAATGTTTGGGTCAGCAGTGGTGGTCAAATCACTGGCTCTGCTTCCTGGGATGGCTACCTTCTTCTTGCCCACTTAAAGCCGACAAAGAAATTATCTTTACTTCTTCTCCCAGTCGTCAAGCTCCATCCCTCTGCGTCTTTCTGTGACTCCTCTGGTTGCAAAAAGAAGTCTGATCGTATGAGAGAATGACCATAATTCTCACTGAATGTATTACCTCAGTAAACATTGTAAACATCAGTTTATGGTCTCAATTGGTAGTTTTTAAGTCTTCTTCAATAAAGTATGACGTTCCTTTCGTTAATTATGGTCCTATTGAAAGTAAAGTAGACCGTAAAGCAGAGTGTGCCTCGGGGCGGGCTTATTGTGACTGACCGGTTGCTACCACTACCAAAGCATATAAAGTGTCTTTACGTCACTCCTCCGCATTCCTAATCCAGTAATATCCGTTCATTGGTTTCAAAACGCCAAGTTGGCAACGACCGTGATCCAAGATGGCAATGGCCAAATAACCGAACTCAAGGCTTCAAAACAGCAGTCCACCAACCAATGGGTGACTTTGAGCCACTTGGTCGGTATCGACAGTGGCAGCACAATGTTTAGACGTGGACAGGTATGGACCACATCCAACAACTACATCTGCCCTTCAAGGTAAACCATCATGTCCCAGTATCTCCCAGTATCTTACCACTTCACAGTAGGGTGAGTGAAGGCCATGCCTATCTCAGCTTGTGTTCACTGGCGTTAGTGCTTCCATCATAATGTGTCAGCTTGTTGCGGTATCATGATGACTGTTACAGAGTGATTGAGGACCTGGAGACTCTCAAAGTAGTATGGAGGTATGGGGATGTTCTGCTCTATGAGAGAGGCTTACGTGGTCATGTGCTATGTTTTAGAAGACAAACAATCTCTCTCTCTCTCCGTGAGTAAGAGGGAGGAAAGAGGAGTGAGGTGAAGGGAGGAAAAGTGACTGAGGATGAGGACGGGTATAGAGAGAAAGATGATCTAATGTTAATACATTCACACACACAATTAACACTGAGCCTGAAAGGCCATCGCGTGTTTGTTTCAGTGTGTGTGGACCTGTGGATTGATGTATGGTCAAATGAAAGAGGAAGGCTGCTGGACCGCGCTTGAAAGGAGCTTAATTTACATGCTAATGTGTGTGTGTGTGTGTGTGTGTGTGTGTGTGTGTGTGTGTGTGTGTGTGTGTGTGTGTGTGTGTGTGTGTGTGTGTGTGTGTGTGTGTGTGTGTGTGTGTTATAGGGCTGTGGATGATTATTTTAGTCTGGATCAATGGTGTGATGAGATGACACTGCCTCAGAGAGCTGTCACTCACACACACACAGCTGACAGGTTCAGATAAAGGAAGGTTACTTTTACAGAACATTCCTGTAAGTTGACCAGTCACTCAATGTCCAAGCTCGGGTTCAAGCCTACAACCTTCTTAGTCCAGTAGCAGGACAGTCGTTCCGTACCTCGCAGCCTTTATGGACCTTTTGACTTGTCATGAAGCAGCCGGTGTAATTAATGGCATTCATGACAGCTGCATTCCATTTGGGTGTGTCAGTTCCAGGTCTCTGGTTTGGTTTTATGCATGCAGCTCACCGTCAGGGTTTACTGATACATAGATAGAACATGATCAGCAGTAATGCTGTTTGGTGGTACCTGTGGGTTTTCTAAGGAATCCTAGGAAGTTATTTGTAATGTGTTCACACTGGAAAACAAAAATACTTGATTTAGGAGAAATGCAGTTGATTCTTTTCGAATGGGATCTCATCCCTACTCATCATATTTGCCACTTGGGTAGAAGGTAGCCTCCGTGGGTGTAGAATCTCAGCACATAGTTAACAATGTAACACATTAACGCATCGAAACACGTGATTCCTTGTTAACTAACCTTTATAGTCCTAGCCCTATTTTTAGGCCTCTGCTCGAAAATTGCATTCCCATACTCAAGAGAGTCCCCAGCTCTAACTACAAGGTCTATTTTAATAATTTTGATGCCAGAATACAGGTAACACTTGTGAGATGTGTTCAGTTATGTAATTATTGTGTATATGTTACTGGTTAATAACTGATACACTTATGGCACAGCTCAAACTGAAAAAGTTTCATGTTCGCCTGAAAAACAGCACTTGTATTGAACATTTTATTTTTTAAATAATGCCTAATGAACTCTAAAATCACTCCACAGTCAAAGCACAACAGGTTTGTGGTCTGTCCAAGCTAATTTTACTTAGCAGGCCAGCATAAAATGAGGTCTGAGTACAGAATTTCAAACAAAATTCAGATTTTCGGAACCAGATTTTGCGCTGCTCTGTTCTAATTTTATATACTATATAACTACATATTAACTATATATTCACTTTCTTTATCACTAAGAGTGTTCAATACATCGTAATAAAGCAGTTTGCAATAATTTTTAGTCATGTTCAGTTATTTCCAGATGTCATATGTCTCATCCTTGAAAAAAATCTGCTGTGACTCAGTGTCTATGTGGGATTTTTAAGGCCTGTGATTGGTGGATTTAGTCGTATGACACGTTGTTAGGTCGGTAATAGTCCATTGAAAGCCGTCAGGGGTGTTATTTGGAATGTTGAGGGCGATTAGTCAGTAAAAATCTTGATAAGGTGGGCTCGACCCCCAATGTGAAAAATAAGTTGGTCCAGTCGAAAGATCCGCCCCGTTTTCACATGGAACGTCTCAGCGCATTCATTCCAATGCAGGGAGACGGAGCAGGAAATGCGCTTCAGCGCTGTACCAACTTTCAATGGATTAACTGTTTTTTTCCGGACGAAAATCGCCAAAAGGTATGGAGATTTTCAATTTTAGTTCTGCAGAGCAGTATGAGGTTTCTTGGGCTTTGTGCTGTAAGTTTTGAATGCTTTGTTGGAGGTCAGTTTGGACACGCTGGTTCGACGCCGTTTCGAGCCCACATGATGTACCCAATGATGTATCCTTTCGCCTTGGTCGAGGCCAGATTTGTGATGAAAGATGAATTTCGGGTGCATAGCTGGCGGATTTTTTGGCCAAAAATCCTGATATTGTGATAAATCTTCTAGTGTATTGAATTACTTTGTGTATAACTGTGTATAATTGCGTAAAATGACTTGCATGACGATTTTGCCCGGACTATTCTTTTTTTCCGATATTTTACATGTATGGACCAATTTTCATATTTCTTGATGAAAAGTCCATTCGGAATCTCGGAACCGGTACCAGAAACTTGGGGCACGCTCGGGCTATAATATGACAGTCACACGGCCCCCGTCACATCTCCATTGTTTATTCCTCAAGGTCTATATGGTATCAGGATTATGTTATTCGATCAACTATTGGACAAAGATAGCCGAATATTGACATGAATTCAGACTATTGTCTAAAAAACCAGTAAAACACCGCTCAATCTCAGAGCTACCTCTTCGCCCAAATCACACCCATTTGGGCCATTCTATGTTCTTTTGATGTTGATGTATGTTCTCTTGTAATCATTTGTTCCATTCACTGGAGCTTCACCTTAAACTCTGTGCAGATTCCCTGTTCTCACACCTGGTTTAGGCAACAAAACTACTTTGGAGAGTTATGAAAATCGAAATCATGTATTGACTTAAAATAGCTTTGCTTGTAACCTAACTTAAGCTACAGCATAACATCCTGCATCTCGTGCATTGACTGCAGTAGTCTAGGAGTCACCCGTGGGTCAGCGGACTGACGTTTTGAAGCCTTGATTTTGTCATTTTGGCCATTGCCATCTTTGTTTTTGACAAGCTGTGTTTAGTAATAACACGGATGGGTTTTCATTGGGGTTCGTTTCAAAAGCGTCCCACACAGAAGCTTAATGATGCCTCGTGTGTCGACATGGAGATGCTAAGCTTCAGTGCTTATCGTGCTGGGGGGAGACCAGTGTGCACAGAAGTGTTGAATCAGAATGATCTGTCTGTATCCTTTGTGTCCACCTTTAACACTTCCAGTGTTCCTCCCAACCGGGGATTCAAACCATCAAACTCCCTCTCTGCAGCAATGCGTCATACTTCATTCACTCTTTCTTTAAAGACGGAAAAGGTGGAAGAACAAAAGAGGACATGAAGATTTCAATGAAGACAGAGAGAGAGAGAGAGAGATGGAGAGACAGAGACGGAGAGAGAGAGAGAGAGAGACAGACAGAGACAGAGAGAGAGACACGGAGAGAGAGAGAGTAGGGATGGCTCTGAATCCACTGTTACCATAGCAACCATGAACCCCTCACCCATTCCCATCAAAGCCCCCCCCCCCTCATTTACAGTCGGGTCCCATCAGGTCCCGACCCCGGGCCAACGCTGTAACCATAGCAACCAGGCAGTTACAGCAACAGAGAGAGGCAAACGGCAATAACACGATACCAGAAAGATGGATGGATGGATGGAGGCATGGATGGATGGATAGGTAGGTAGGTAGACAGATAGATAGATGGACAGACAGACAGAGTAACTATGTCATGTCTTTTCTCGGAGCCCTAACCTCAAAGATAAATTGTTAAACTCCAATTTGTTTCCACAGATTGAGTTCTTGCAACATCTGTTAGCCTGATGGCATCGCACATGCGATGCAATACGAAAGCCTTTAATCTAGGCGTCATGTCTTTGGGAGAAAAGAAATCCAATCACAATATGTGTTTGTTGTTAAGTTAGTCATTCCCTTCATCACTCGTCCTGGTGGAAGGAAAGATAAAAAGGGAGATAAACATTAGAATAGCTGGAGCTCCGGCCCCCGAATGTGTTCTGACTGAACTGGTACATAACTGGAGCAACAGTTATTTACTACAAAGAACATTGACATCTGTGTCAGCCCTAACATTGTCATGGGGGGGGGGTCTACGCTTCTACCACTATTCCATAAAGAAAGGGTTAGTATGTTGTGAGAGCATTTACTTGACATTAATGGGGATCCTTGTTTTGCATAAGAGATTATTATATGGATCGTTCAGGGAACTATGTACGTAACCTGAACAATAGTGATATCAGACAACGTTCGCCTCTTTTCAGGAGGCAGGTGTGAAAATAAATCATTCCTCAACATCTGTCGTGTTGCGGTTTCAGAATGATGAAGACAGTTTATGCTCAGAGGATATGTTTTTTCTTGGACAACGATCATGTTTTCCCCAAATGTTGAACAGATATTTAGGCATTCATGAAATAGCTTGAAGAAACAGTGTCGATAACGGGTTCAAGGTTTGGGCTGAACTCCTCTGCTCGGCCCTGCATTACATCACTATAAGTTGCAAGACATTAAGCAGTTACATGTGACTGAGGCCATTCATCACGTGTCCTCTCTCTGACGTATGGAGTGAGGAGGTGAACCTGCCTGCCTGTGATGGGGACGCGGGTTCAGAGGTCAGAGGCACGCTGGATCTGCAGGTTGAGACCACGGCTCCTCTCGGCCTCAATGGGGGATTCGACCTCAGACCATTTCCATCATGTTTTGAACTTACGGCCCGTGATATGGTGCCAGGTGATCATTTTCTAATTCACATTAAAGATAAATTGATTAACGAGGAGAATCTGTTTGTACTTTTGATGCAAATAAGGTGCACAGTGAAAAACATGGAAATAGACACATCAAGCTCGAGGTGTGGGCTAAGCCCTGGATAGTCAGTCAGTTAATTTGAAAATATGAATTTCAAAGTTGAATGTTTATTACTTGTATCTGATGAATACTATAAAAGTTACAAAGTATCTTCACTCTTTGTTGATTTGAACCCTTCCCTGTGCACAACAGCGGTCGTCTTTCCGACCACCAGACTCCCTTGACTGCAGCACGGTCTGACAGTCTGCCACCGCAGTCCTGTTGTGGGTCTCCCGTGCCTCCCTTCCCTCCAGTGGGCCCAGCTATACGGGCCTCCAGCAGCGTGGTGTCGCTCTGGGGACCGGCGGAGGAGGAGGAGGCGCTGCTGCCGGGCGAGGACCTGTCCACCTCCTGCCGGAGCCTCGGACTGCAGGTCCAAAGCGCCAGTGAAACCGGATCTGGGTCTGTTCACTGTGTGCTGGTCCAGGGTCCCGCTGGACTCTGAGCTGGACCAGCTTCTGGTGCACCTGCTTGATTTCCTGTTATTTTGCTAAAAATCTGACCCGATAGCTTTGGATTCTCAAAAATGAATTCCTCTGACTTCAGTGACCTTCAATAGATCTGAAACATCATTTGGTATTTTGTGGATTCTTTCTCAAAATGTACAAAGTTTAAAACGGACAAGCTGGTGGACACGTCTTTGCTGCCTGACTTTTACTGATTTCCTTGATTTGTAACAAAGGTAATGTAAATGCTTTCGCCAAAACATTGATCTTTATGAATTGAAATGAATGCATTTGAGTTATGAGTGTCCAGCTTCACCTTCTTTATGGGTTAGGGTTTGATTACTGCAGATTACTTAGATAACTGACTTGCATCATAAAAGTCAATTCTGAAACAGTTACCTTTTCTATGAACACCTCATTTCACCTGATTTACAACACTATAAATAACATTACAACACACATGCAGGTCCTGCCTCTAAATTCAGACGCAGCACAGATTGCCCCCTAGTGCTGCTAACAGTGTACTGCTGGAGGACCTGGAGCCTGGACTGTGTGTGTGAGTGTGTGTGAGGCGTTAAGCCTCCTACTCACTGACAGCACTCAGGGAAGTCAAGAGGCTATCTCCTCTCCCTGTCACACACACACACACACACACACACAAACACACACACACACACACACACACACACACACACACACACACACACGCACACACACCTTAAACTACAGTTCATATTGTGGTCACACACTCACAGCCTGCAGGTATCAGCCAGTTCACGACCTCTTGAGGAGTTTTCTGAGCTCGGAAATCAATGAATTAAAAATAAATTTAGTTTAACACATTAGCGGTGTAAAAAAACACAATAACATGTCCTGTATATATGTACATGTCCTGTATATAAGAAATGTTATCTACAGAATAACTTGTATCAAACACATCATAATCCCCGGAGCACATTAGTCGAGAAGGGTCGAATAAAACAGTGAATAAAAGAAGAATGAGCGAGGAAAGACAGAAGCAGGATCGGCGATATTGACCGCACTCTCCAACGCTTCACACAACTTTACTGCACAGTCGTACCCTAGGGCCCGTTGCCGTGGCAACGCGGTGATGGAGAGAGTGCAGGCCTGATGTCAGGGTCACCCAGAGTGTGAAGAGAGGGAGGAGGAGTGTGTGTGTGAGCAGGGGAGGTTTTACTGAGCAGATCTGTCAGTACCTCTTTGGAGTCTTGCCAAACACACACTGCTCACTATCCCAGCTGTGTGTGTGTGTGTGTGTGTGTGTGTGTGTGTGTGTGTGTGTGTGTGTGTGTGTGTGTGTGTGTGTGTGTGTGTGTGTGTGTGTGTGTGGTGCACCAGTCACTGTTAGCCCCTGCCATCAGTTTTCAATTAGCGGGTTGGTCAAACTGAGCTAAGCTCCATAACTTACATCACACGAGCATTACTACACCACGTACTGCACATGGCTGCTGTGTTATTGCAGAGCAGGAGGAGGCGATGGACCTGGTTCTGTTCATGTCACCTGGTTCTGTTCATGTCATCTGCAGTCGGTTCAGTGATGGTAAATGCAACGCAGTCTGAATCAGCAGCAATGTCGTTTGGATACGATTTACGTCCTGTGAAGCAGACAGACATCTGATATGGCAAAATACCCCACACACACGCGCACGCACGCACGCACGCACGCACGCACGCACGCACGCACGCACGCACGCACGCACACACACACACACACACACACACACACACACACACACACACACAGTCTAAGAAGCTTACACGCTGCACTGCCTCCCACTGGCTGACTGTGGTAAGAGCAGCACTGTGTGTGTGTGAAGTCTTTCTGCACTGATGCATCAGTTGTCTATTGTTGACACACGTTATAGCTAAATGTTCCCACTGTGGCATCACTACCACCAACCACGCTCTACCGATAACACTGCTGATGGGATAGAATGACAATACTGTGGTAATAGTAATTTTTCTGAGTTGTAGTATTCGTGTTTACATGCTGCTGTGTTCTTTAACCTCAGCAGCTGTGCTGTTGCATTGTTTCATTTTGGAACCTCGTTTTCATTTAGTTTAGTTTTTTTGACAAATAAATATAAATTACTTTTCGTCACATTTGGGTGATTTTGTCAGATTTGTTCAACAAAACACATCTCGGTCGTGTCCGTGGAATTGTCGACTCATTTTTATCCGTTTTCATTTTGAATTTGAATGCCATCTGCATTGCCTAGAGTTACCATGGTTACGGCTGTTTACGCGTGTACACATGACTGAATGGTCCAAACAAACAATGTGCATCCCACCCGGCTCGGGCTCGCTGCTCTCCGATGCAGAGCAGCTTGATCGCTCAGATGCTCGATTCATTCGCCTTCACTGAAGCACTGGTTCGTACGGCGAGCAGCTGGAAGGCAGCTCAGTGATGCTCAACTGCTCTTTGAAGGGCAGGTCCATTGTTTAAAAAGAGATTCAGCAGATTTTTTTATACATGTTAAAATGCTATTTTCTCAGAGGTTCCCCCTGTGACCTTGCTTCTTAGCATGATGACATTATATCCTTATCTATAGTCGGAAGCTTAGCAGTGCACTGATGCCTCATTGCTTCAGATCTGAAAGTCACAAGATAACAAAGTAAGTGTTGGATGCAGCGGCAGACCAGTGACGCCCGTGCACGAGGTCTGTGAGGTACCGACACGTCCTCATGAGCAGAAGAACATCTGAAGTATGACGAGTCAGATAATGTGTCTGGTATCGTAGAGTGAGCGCTGCAGGTTCGTTTCCCTTCACAGAATATGAAACCTGAGGTTTGAGCCCATTAGGCTCTGCATGTAACGTCTACTCATTCAGAAGACGGGCTTTGACTGTAACAATCACAACATGGTGATGACTGTAGAATACTGTAGAACGTGCAGATCAATTATTCACAGATTTCAACAGCACTATGTTCAGACATGGAAGTTGATATTGGACGACTGAGAAAAAAACCTGTAATATGTTAAATAACAACAATTGTAAATGAAATGTGGTCGAGGTCAGCAGACTTCAACATACAGTTTGAGTTTGATGCCTTGAATTCTGCATAAATGAAGAAGAACTCCTTTTGAAGCTGCTGTTCTTACAGCCCAGCAGCCCGATGGAACTCAAAGACACAGTGTTTGGTTTGTGTTGGTACCTGAAGGCACTGAAAGGGACGAGTGAGTGGAGGGTCTTTCACTTCATTCCTCGGTAGATACCACTAAATCCTACAACTTGGACAATCATTTGTTTACGGTTGGTCTTGGAGATTTGTATGTTAATGTTTAAATATACAGCGACTTTAAGGGTATTCTCTGCTGAGCTGGAACTTTTTGTGAATATTCTGTTTAACTACATTATGGAAGTTGTTGGCGATCTGCATGTTTTAATGTAAAAACAATTTTAATGCAAGAACATAAATTAGATTTTTGCCTCAAGACATGGTGTTGAAACAACTCATACTTTTAACTAGGAAACTAATGTCAAGACTTCCTTCTAACTAAAATATATGAGTTGAAATCACTAGTTGGGACAAGTGAACAGAATGCATGATGATAAGTTGTAGATCTTTTGAACTTGCACTGCTAAGTTGAACAAACACATACTATAAAGAGCAATCCAAAGCCAAAGTAAACTCAAAGTCATGAGTTGAAACAAATTGTAAATCCAATTTGACTTGACTTGAAAGTCGAAGGCAGCAAGTGTACTTCCGTTTTTAAGTTGAACCACATGGATTTGTATTACAGTGCACTGGAGGTTCACTGCTCATGATGCAGGACCTGACTTTCATGCTGGGGCTGGAGGCTCGTGTCCCATAATAGACCTGCAATTTAGAACTGTGCTATGAACCCAAAGTGATCTGTTCTTAACCTGAAGTGCTTTAGTTGTCTTACTGCATCTTAACAGGAGTTCATCGACCCTAACAGCGTTCTGTGGTGGAAGAATGAAGGGGCAACAGCTGCTTTACACAGATGCAAAATCATTTGCTATTTCACATCCTCAACACAGTAACACTGTCTGTTATACTGACACAGAGCGGTTTCTATGTGCTGTCAGTTAAGGTATGTTTGCCCGACTAAGATGCTTCAGATCCATTCCCTCCAAATAACACACACAGGAAGCAGAAATGCATGCTAGCAGTTAGCCTCCTGGAGAACGACGTAAACATTGTTTGCCTGAGATTTCCTTTTAAAGTTGTTGAATCTCAAGTTATTCTTCCAAACACAGACTTTCAAATGTGAGATATTCATGATAAGCACAGTTACTATCTTCTTTAAAAGAAACACTAACTTCTGCCAACTACGAACTAATTACAAAACCATTAATGTTGCTGCTATAATAATATCATGAGGACTTTACGACCTTCGTATGCTGCTGCCACCGTTTCTTCATCTCCGGCATCTCTCTTCCATCCTCATGCATCCTCTGCCTCTCAAATAGTGCTTGTGAGTTTTGTTTATTTTCTTCCTGATTCTTGGTCTCCTCCTCTTCCCATGTGCTACAATGGGTGATTTTGGCGAGTCTGTTGACCCGCCTCCCCTCGCAGCATGATTGAACCGCACTATTAAGACATCCAACCAGCAACACCTGGGACGGGTCGTCTTCCAATCAGAAGATGGATCCCTGGCTCCTCCCGTCCCTTTGAAGTGAGCGTTTGTGACGTGCAGGTGGCTGCATGGTAGTCTCTGCCGTCCATGTGACTGTGTGTGTGGAAGGGGCTATGCTATGCCAGTCTGTTTACATTGTGTTTGTCAAGCTCAGATATGGTCAAAAAGAACTCCACCGTGTGTAACGTCTACTGTTAACGTTCTTGAATGATCGGGTTACAGAGAGCATTTAAACCTAAGGACTATAAGGGTTATAGATCATCAGACCATGCGAGCAAAAACCTTTTCACTTGGTAGAAGAAGAGTAAGTCGCATTCATTGACTCTCCGTCAAGTATGAAAATCAACATCAGTTTGGCACCAAACTAAACGAACTGAATCACTTAAAACTATATTTTTAAACATCCTCATCACAGGGCATCGAGATCAAGCAATACTAATGAAGGACCGACCCGAGGCCCTTACCCCGTCAGCAAAACCAGCCGGTGCTCAATGATCCTGTTTCAGGGCCTGTGGACTCACACACACACACACACACACACACACACACACACACACACACACACACACACACACACACACACACACACACACACACACACACCCCTACACATACACGCACACACACACATACACACACACCTACATATACACCCACACACATACACACACACACACACACACATATTTAACTGCCTTTTGTAAAGAAAAGCAAACGATCACACCCGTTTTTCTGTCTTTCGTTCCGCAGCTTTTCATCCTCTCTGTCCATCATCAGCGTGATAACGAGGTTGTAAGAGCTCGTTAACCTCACACACACACACTGCTGCTCAACCCGAAACCAACGCGTCTTTCTCCCTCTCTCTGTTTCTGTCATCACCAGATCCTAAAATACTTACGCTGAAGTAATGTTTGCCTGCAGCCATTTGTGTGTGTTTGTGTAAGAGCGAAGGGGAGAGGTGATTCCACATTAGAGTGTTTAACTAAGACTTGCAGACCTGTGTGTGTGTGTGTGTGTGTTCACTGGCAGCGTTAGCGACCAGGTGTAAAATGTTGCTTCCTCGGCAACGCTGTAACCATGAACGGACAAACACTGAGGACAGCCAATGAGAGAGCCTCTCCTGAGACTGTCTCTCAGCCTCGGTGTTACAACGATGTCACGCGCTCTGACCTGCGTCCATGTGAAGACGTCCTCTTGGCATCCATTGGCAGCCTTGTGGAGCTTTAAACTGAAGTGGAGCTCATTTGGTGGACATATTGGAGTTCAACAGCAACACTTCAGACCTAACCAGCTGGTTTTGTTGCCTGAACCTAACTAAGTATTGCACGATCTGTTCCTTAAGAACCATAGTTTGTCCCTGAACAATAACTGAGTATCTTTTGAAGAGACTGTATGCATGTAAAGATGCATGTAAAGAGCAGAAATTGACTTTGTTGCAGGCTTTCGTAGAAAGAAGCCTGCAGCGTGAGGAGTACTTCTTCTTCGTACGGTATCTTACGGACCCAGTGGCCGGCCGTGCATTTTACAGCTCAGCAGGAAAACAACAGCAGCTCAACGCTGCACTCTCCCGCAGCGTTGAGCTGTTACTGATTCAAACAGGCCGAAGCAATCGCCAACAATCCCCATCTCTCCAGAACAGCATTCTGTGTTTGTTAAAGAAAAGAAAAGCCCAAACACAGAATCACATGTCCGACCCTAACCCCGCGTATGATGGGATGCTTCGTCATTAACCGATAATGCATAAAGTCAAAATCAACGTAATTCACACAATGACAAGAGCAAAGTCACAAGAACCAGTCACATGTATGTATATGACAACACAGCGTGACCAATAGAGAGCTGAAGACAGGAGCTGTGCAATGAGAAGAAACGCTAATGGGGGAACAATGATAATCCATGTGGTGTAGTCCAGCAGAGAAGGCTTTGCTGGCCCTGACCCCCCCACTGTACCAACCGCTGCATGAGGACACGCTGACCTGGCACAACACAGAGCTCTGCTCAATGGGCTGCAGTGTTACCGGCCTGGTGACTCCTCACCATCAATGCATGGCCACTGGAAGCGCTGGCTCAGGTCTGAAATCAGTATGGAACGTGTTTCACTCAATCCCCTGAGATGTTGTGCTGTTGGAGGACAGAGAGGGGAGAGGCTTCTGTTCTCTCAAAGACGTTAACTGTCGGCTGAATGTTTAGCTGATTTGGTCAATGTTGCATTCAGTTGAGTGGCATGTGGTGTCACCACACACATGATCTCATCCCTGCTGAAGTTGCGTGTGGGGTTCAGACTGTGAAACTGTCGCCGTTGACGTTGTAACAGGTGAAGCGCTCGCGGATGAAGCGGTCGGGGTCTTAAGCTGCAAACATGAAGTAATATGAATGAGTGATATGACAACGTCAGTAAAGACAACACACTCAAGACACTGGCTTCACTGGACATGAACGGTGTCCCCGGGTGAAGGTCCTGTGTTTGTGCACAAATGGACTTCCTGTCACTCGTCACTACTTCCTTTCCTACGAGCATCTAAACAACGATGCTTACATTGGAGTCAGTTCAAAGCCGGTACGTCTCGTACGTCTCGCTGCCTCTTGCATCAGCATCAAGACGTTGAGGCCCAGGCGCCCGTGTTCAACGCCCTTTGAGCTGCAACACGTCCACCAAGGTGCTCCCGTGACGTAGACGAACCGATGACCACGCACAGCTGCCTAACTTCAGTCTTTCACGGATTCTATTCTGTCAGTCTGTGAAACCTTGTTTTTGCATCTATGTATAAAGTTAATATGTTTAAAAAAACAATGAAACAAAATACAAATAAATAAATATCTCTCTGTTTTACTGTAATGAGCAAACAGTCAATTCTCTATTGTTTCTCTATGATGGAGACGTCTCAACTACACTGGTTGTGTGTAACTGTCCAGTCCTGTCACATGAATGAGGTGGATGTACAAGGACTGATGTCTATAGTTGCATTAATGTGAAATATTAATTATAAAGTACCCCCCCCCCCTGCAGACTACTTATGAATCAACTACCTGATGTTCTCCTTTAAAGCTGTAACATTTGATGAGAGGTTCAGACCTAGAGGCTGGAAACTACACAGTATTTCACAAGATACAAGACGCTGACATGATCATACTTATGTAGAGCAGAAATATGACTCCTTCCTGTTCCATGTATCATCTTACAACCAGAGGGCTCCTCATCCTCACTGAGATCAGTGACAACGCTGGACCACACTGTCCCAAGTGGCCAGCTGACTGTGTGTGTGTGTGTGCGTGTGTGTGTATGTGTGTATGTGTGTGTGTGTGTGTGTGTGTGTGTGTGTGTGTGTGTGTGTGTGTGTGCGTGCGTGCGTGTGTGTGTGCATCTGAACATAAATTGTATCTTGATCGGCTCTCTCTCCGACGTGAGACAGAAAAATGAGATAGATGGATTCCCCCAAAAATCCCACCCGTGGCAATGGAAAGAGTTATGCTTACACACACACACACACACACACACACACACACACACACACACACACACACACACACACACACACACACACACACACACACACACACACACACACACACACACACACACACAGACAGGCAGACACACCGTCTGTCACGCTGTACTGCCCCCCTCAGTTCAACCAGAGGAACTTGCGTGCAGCACATCACAGCCTTTCTCAGAAGCTCCCACCGGATTGGTCACCTCTTCTTCCATGCAGCCAATCAGGAATCCGAAGGTGAAGCTGGGCTGGAACAGCTGAGGGATGTGCCAGGTTGTGGCAGGTTGATTCTAGGCCTGAATTAGATTGCCAGAGTTTCCCACTACTTTTCATATAGTGAGAGAGCTTCGTCATGCTTACACTAGTTGCCTGCTTGGCTGAGATCAGTCTGGTGTTCATGTGTTCATGACTCACAGCTTTGGAATTGGGTGTGGTGCTGTTAACTTAACCATGAAGGAGAGAGTGTGTGTGTGTGTGTGTGTGTGTGTGTGTGTGTGTGTGTGTGAGAGTGTGTGTGTGTGTGTGTGTGTGTGTGTGTGTGTGTGTGTGTGTGTGTGTGTGTGTGTATGTGTATGTGTGTGTGTGTGTGTGATTGACAGGTGAATGGGACCTTGAGTTTACCTACTGCTCCTTTGTCTCATGCCTGGCCTGCCACCTGCTCCCTCCCCCTCCGCTCACTCTCTCTCCCCCTCCGCTCACTCTCTCTCTCTGTCTCTCTTTCTCTCTCTCTCTCTTTGTGTCTTGCTCTGTGTTTTTATACGTTGTAATGTTTTGTACAAAATAAAACAAATTTAAAGTAAATTTCCAATATTTGAGTCCAAAAATAAGATCGATTCAGTGCGTGTTGTCGAGTCCAGCAGGTGTCATGGAGAACATTACAACTTGAGTTACTTGTGCTGGTGTATCACGTTCATGTGAGTTATAACAAAATAAATGATATAGCTATAATTTGGAACCAGGGCCCTTTGGGGAAGTTTTCTTTGAAGAGGTATAAAGTAGAAAAATTAAGATTATTTACTGTAAATTTGTGCGATACAATCAAAATCAGAATGTTTATCCTTAAGAAGATATGTGGAGGTCGTGCTTAAAGGTACCGTGAGGAACTTTTACCTGGTTATGAAATACTGATGCCTCGATATGACCTCCATGAATAAACGAGACCATCAGCAAGAAGATTGGCTATTTCTATGTGTATTATTAATGCTCGTCATCAGTGCCAACTGGTTGAGTCACAAGCGAAATCATGAAGATTAACCAGCAACGGCCCAGCTCAGACTCATGGGATCACGCTTTGTTACCATTTAATGCAGCATTCATCTAAATCTGCTGACCTTAGCATATTTACCTTAGCATGCTAGGACAGCAGAGTAAGACAGTAGCAGGGACATTGTTTGGTATTTTTAAGGTTAGACTTGGTAATAAGCACGTTTAGACAAAAATCCCCATCTTGAAAGTTTATTGTACTTCATACTGCGCAATATGTGTCTGATAAAGCCTCAGACTGCACGAGATGTCTGCTGAATCATATTGCTCTGACAGAGAGAGTATAGACATGCAGAGAGGCATGTCACCAGCTTGATTGGTAGGTTCTGCACTCGGCACTGAACGTTGGCACAGGTAGTATGATGTTGAGGATGCGGTCATCCAGCGGACGCAGCAGAACCTCTGCTGTGCCACGTTCCCCATTGCTGTTCTCCACTTCAAGCTGTCAGAGCGAGCATGGAGCCCACACTAACTAAGATCATCTCATTTTTGGAAAAAAAAAACAAAGAAGTGTTTTCAGAGAGAAGCACACAGACGTGTCACCAATATGTGTTTGAAGGACATATCCGGGAGGCCAGACTGATTCAGCAGAGAAAACAAGTTGAAGATAGAAGCCAAAGCTGCAGATCACAGTATGAGAGTGAAGCACCACATGGCCTGGATTTCACCAGCAGCAGAGACATGAAGGAACAGCACTGCTCCGAGAGGAGCTCTTTATTCACTGTTACAGCAGCATGTGTATGCTGTATATTCTGTAGCTAGCGTAGCATAGAAGTGCTAACGCTAGTTTGTTGCTCTGCTGACGTACTCTGCTAGTGCTAGCTCCACAGGTCTTACCTCTCCGGTAACGAGCATCAGCATGACGCAACGTTTAACCAGGACGAGCTCCAGATCACTAAAGCAGCCTGAAGATCTGAAAGGACTGAAGCAGAGCAGCTCCATCATCGGAAAGACTTGTTTTAAATGTAAATCCATCAACTTTGCTTTCGTTAACCTCTCTCTCTCTCTCTCTCTCTCTCTCTCTCTCTGTCTCTCTCTCTCTCTCTCTCTCTCTCTGTCTCTCTCTCTCTCTCTCTCTCTCTCTCTCTCTCTCTCTCTCTTTCATTTCTTCCCTCTGCTTTTCTACCTTATAAAACAGAGCATACTTCAGTGTTGCATAGAGGACTCCATTCATTGAAACTTGGCAGCTCTCTCTCTCTCAAGCCTTTACTCGACACCACTTCCTTTTCATATTGGAGTCTTCATCATCCCTCCTTCCATTCCTCTCTCTCTCTCCTTTACATTTATTGATCTTGTCTCTCTTTAATTCCCTCACTTTATTTCCTGCGTTCTCCATCCTCCTCTCTGTGTTTCCATGGCCTCAGTAGCTGCTATACCTCTGGGCGTGTTTCTCTATGAACATGCTACGTCCTAAACCGCCTCATTGATATAAAACACACTGTAACCACACTAAACGTGTTTCTAAAACATTGAATTCAAATACATGTGTGTGTTTCTGTGTGTGTGTGTGTGTGTGTGTGTGTGCGTGCATGCGTGCGTGCATGTGTGTGTGTGTGCGTGCGTGTGTACAGTAGCACACAGTATGTGTGTTTTGCAGCATCTTCATCTGAAGCACCATCCTCTTCTCTTCAGGGTTCCTCCTGATATACGATTGGCTGAAACCTCAGGACGAACTCTCCACGACCCTGCCATGACCCCTCATTGACCTCGCCATGATCGCTCCATGATCGCTCCATGATGCCCCTGAACCAGCCCTCCGTTCTCTTGATTATATATGTTACCATATATGATGTTCAATCTTCATCCCTGGGTTGCTTGCTGTGACCTCTGACCTTTTACTGCTTCACTGAGATAATGCTGCTGTTGTGTGACGACATGCTGCGCTACATGTTCTGATAACATCTGATGAGATGAGCTCCCAGTCTGAATCTCAGAACACCTGTTGGTAGAGAGGAGTAAAACACCAGCGAGTTCTGCGTAGATCAGCAGGAACCATCTTCATTGGGTTCATTGTCTCGTTTAGCAGCTGCAGTGGTTGGAACGGTTGAAAGGCCAGGTGTAGGATTTGGTGGCATCTAGCGGTGAGGTTGCTGAATCCAACCACCTGGAAGTCCTCCCGGGTGCTAAGCGTCTATAGAACCGCGGTGACCGACTGAATAATAACAGTAATGGCCCGATCTCGTGCCAGGGTTTGATTTGTCCGTTCTGGGCTACTGTAGAAACATAGAGGTCGTCTCCATTAAGACGATCCTCTCGTTATCTAGTTATAAATGTCTCATTCTGAGGTAACCACAACCCAAAATGTATATTATTTGCTGATTATTCATTGAAAAACATACGTATGAATATTGTATTCCATTTCAGCGAATAGATTGTCCTCAATGCTGCACACTGTCCCTTTAAGTCATGCATACTAACAGCTGATATAGCTTCTTCCTCTGTGTGTCATAGGAGCTCCGTTGTTGCCCAAAAACAATAGAAAACACATCAGTCAGCCACGCTGTTGCAGTGTGTACATGTTCCTTCATAACCATGAACACACACACTGTCATTCATTTCACTCAGTCTCCGTCCTGCTGCCAGAAACACTCTCTAGAGCACCAACTGTGGATTAATCCGCTGCTGAAAGTAGTCCCCAATATCTGCAGTATGTTCAATTCATAAAACTGTTTTAGGAAATGACTGAGCCTTTATTAAAAATGAAACTGTATAACTATGTCTATGAGTCATGTTTAAAGAAAAAACAATGGTAGGAACCAATGGGCTTCACCAGAGGATTTAGAAGAGAACACGTACTTGTATTGGATATAGAATAACAGCAATGTGAACTGCTGAAGCTCTTTTATAAGCAATAACAATAAGTCATGTGTGGTTGCTTTGATACTGTTATTCTCAGCAGCTCCAGTTTGATTTTCAGAATGTTTCCGACGACAACATAACATCAGCGGTGAACATCTGTCAATCCCTCAGAATGATTTTGAATGCTTTTCATTGACGTATTTATTGTATGTGTGACTGCATTGCTAGAAACTGAGCGACCCTCAGCAGTGCAACCCTCACAGTCAGCACATATGAAGTGCTTTCTAATGTGTCTTTGACCTGCTTCACGTGTCTGTCTGTTAGAAAAGATTATATTCAATGATTCTTTACAAAATTCACTTCACTTGGACTTGAAGAAGCAATTCTTCCCCCACTCAGAATTCTTTATTTTTTTCCAGATATCAAACTCCAACATCTCCGACTGTCTGCTGAAAATACTGACCACGTGCATGTTGATGGCTCGATGAGCTTCATGGGTTTCTGTGGGCATAAAGAGCTATGGTGAGAGGGGAAACCAGGGTATTACAAATCAAATGAAGCACTGGGCATGAAGGCTCTGCAGCGAGTGATTCAAACCGCCCAGAACCTCATTGGTGCCGATACACTGACTATCAGCAGTATTGGTGAGGTGAGGTGCCTGCGCAAGGATATTAAAGGACAGTACCCACCTCAGCACCAGCCTGTTCACCCTGCTGCAGACGACAGAGAAGCTTCTCCCCTCAGGCTGTGAGCTCAATCTATCTTCCGGAGCTCGTTGTAAAGAAATAGCTTTGTTTGTGTGTTTTTGTGTGGCATGAAGGAAGTACAACTTGCATTTGGTTGTGCAGCCCTGAATGAGGACAAATGAATAACTTGAACTAAAGACAAACTCCTCACGATGACTCCACCTCTTCCTCACTCTCTCCACTTGGTTGGAACTATAATAACACTCACAGTATTTGAAACCATTCATTTTTTCTCCAGAATAACTGCTGGAATGATCGGAGCCAGCGGCTGTGACCTCACTGTGACCTCACTGTGACTCTCTGACTTCACTGTGACCCTGTCGTGACCCCCATTGTGGCCTCACGATGACATCACAGTGAGATGAAAACCCTTCATCAAAAGCTTCTCCGTGTTGCGGTCAGGCCACGCCCACTCTGACCTGCAGTCCAATGGGGAGGTTTGATTACCGTCCCAGGTTGAAGGTGGGGAGTGTCTTCAGAGCCCTGTGATCACATTCTGATCAGTCATGTGACCGCACCCTCGCCTAGGGGGCGGGAACAGAGCCAGCCAGGTGTCAAGCAGACTTACACTGACAGTGTGTGTGTGTGTGTGTTTGCCAGGTGGATCAGTGAGAAGATGGGAGTTGCAACCTTTTGCTGACCTTTTACAATGTGATCAGTATGGCTCACGTCGTTGCCATGGCGATGGTGCGGCATTCTGTGTAAAAAGAAGAGTTGTCTCTCACATAAATGTATTTCCTGTTTGTACCAACCACACACACACACGCACGCACACACACACACACACACACACACACACACGCGCACACACACACACACACGCACACGCACACGCACGCACGCACACACACACACACACACACACACACACAGGTAGAGCCTGTGTATTTCTATGAATGTGTTTCTGTGTGCGCTGCCTCGGTTGAGTAATTGTACAGCTACATAGATGGTTATGAGTTTATCTGTGAGCAGGGCGGCGTCTGTTGGACAGGACTAGGCGTCGCCATTGCATGCATGGATGTGTGCTGTCGCAACGACATCATCGCGCATTGCCCCTCCCCTCGCCACAATACGTCGCCGCGTGAACGCCAAACGAGATGACCAATGGGATCGCCCGGTGATTTTTTTTGTTGTAATCTTAGATTTACGTCATTCTATAGAAAAGGAGGGGGATTCAATGCTCCTCCCCCCTCCCCCACGTCCTCTCCCTGGGCGCAGCCTAGCTCGTCCCAACACTGCCCCCTGGTGTCTGGTCTGCATGATCGACACTTCCTCCATCCCTGAATATCGTCTTTGTTCTCCCTTTTTTTCCATCCTCTACGTAAATAAGGCCTCTGAGTAGAGGATTGGACTTTGTTCTCTTCAGTGTTGTCCTCCTCCAAACACGCTCCTCTCCTCATCACCTCTTCTCCTGCTTTTCTGTCCTGCCTTCCTTCCTTCCCTCGTCTCATCGTCTGCCCGTCCTTTCCCCTCTCTCCTCTCTTTTCCTATTTCCTTTCTCCCATTGTTTTTGTCCTTCGCTCTCTTTGTCCTACCGTCTCTTCACCTCCTCTTTTGCCTTTTCCTCTCCTCCCTTCTCCCCTCCTCTTCTTTCAAAGGTCACGGGGAGGTCAGAGTTCGGAGGGAGTTCACTGTCTCTTCCCCTCTGCCAATGACTGATCACTTCCTATTTAGAGAACAGAGAAAAATGAACGGTGTGTGTGTGTGAGAGAGAGAGAGAGAGAGAGAGAGTGAGAGAGAGAGAGAGAGAGAGAGAGAGAGAGAGAGAGAGAGAGAGAGAGGGAGAGAGAGCGAGAAGGTCAAATAATAGAAAAGCAGAAAAAGAGGAAATCTAGGAAATGGAGTGGAATAGAAAAGAATAGAACAATGAATATAGATTATGAATATCTTCATTGATATATAATGAACAGAACTTTTACAGTTAGAAGAAAATGTCATACTTTATCCGTGTTTTAATAATTATTACATTTCCTTACCGAATGGTGGAAGAGAATCAATAAAGAAAGATGTGGAGAAAAGGAACAGAGCAACGTAAAATAATTGACCAAATTGTAGCTTCTAATGCTGCTCACACACCGGGCGCGTTTTTTGATTGACGCGCGTCGAGATTACATACAAAGTCTATGCACAGACGCGATGAGATTAAAAATCGCGGCGCGCCAGTCTCATCGCGTCTGTGCATAGACTTTGTATGTAATCTCGACGCACGTCAATCAAAAAACGCGCCCGGTGTGTGAGCAGCATAAGAGGAAAACAACTCAAAAGAATGTCATGGAAACACGCTCACATTGAGATGAGGAACCGGTTCAATCAAGCAACATCAAGAGATGGAGGGGAAGTCAAGCAGCGGACAAACTGACAGCAACACATCGCCGTCACTCGCCGCGCTTTCAGCTTTGTGCCGAAGTGTTTGTTCCAGATGATTCGTGCATCTGAAGGAACACTGAGGTCTGGAGTCCATCGTTATTCTATGCATTGTGTTCTTTTAACTGCATCTACACGAGTCATTATTTTACTCATTCAAATATTTCTCTACACTGAAAAAACAGTGAATTAATTTTAAATGATTGAGTTCCGAATAATGTTAGAATGTGAACGTGTGTAAAAAACAAACATATTCTCAGGATCAATACGGAGGATTAGTCACCAGTGAGCAGTGGCCTTCTGCCCTTATGGAATGAATGTGGGACAGTCTTCCTCACATGGACATATGCTTTAGTACCGATGGTAACAAATTGTGTATGTGTGTGTGTGAGTGCGTGTGTCAGACACACACATACACACACACACACACACACACACACACGTACACACACACACACACACACACACACACGTACACACACACAGACACACACAGACCCCTGTTGCCCTCTTGATGACCCAGTTACCAGTTCAAGTTCAGTTCAGGGGTTCACAGCGTGTTCACCGTGTGTCTGTGTGTGTTGTGTGTGTGTGTGTGTGTGTGTATGTGTGTTGTGTGTGTGTATGTGTGTTGTGTGTGTGTGTGTGTGTATGTGTGTTGTGTGTGTGCGTGAGTGTTTGGAACCAAAAAGGAAGAAACACTCTTGACTTCCCAAAAGGAACAAACACACAGACACAGACACACACACACACACACACACACACACACACACACACACACACACACACACACACACACACACACACACACACACACGCACTGATCGGCTGTATTGTCAGTGAGGCAGTGTATCGGTACAATGTTGAAGCGATGCTGTTGCGCTGCAGGACCTTTAATTCACAAAGTGAAAACAATGTGATTAAATTAAAGAAGATTCCTGAGATTTGGAGGAACAAAGTTGTGATTCGCAGAATAAGGTGGGATGAGACGGTGACCTCATGAGCTCCCGACTATGACAGAGGAATGCAATAAAAGCATGTGTTACATCAACAGACTCTGGGTATTAATAAGAAAAGAGCCTTTTAATGGATCAAATAAAAACAAAAGAAAAAGAAGATATTCTTGTGTGATACTAAACCAAATACTTTAAATACGTTATCACTGTAGCAGTGATAATAATTACAATAATTATCTAACAATACCAATAAAATACATTTAAAACTATTGTAAATCATCGGCGACAAATATAATTAATATGAATTAAGTGCGAAGGCTTCAACATGCTATTGTACAAATAATGGCATCATAATTACATTTTCATTTATTTACTTCAAAATTAATACTAAAGACTTCAATATTTAAATCTGTGATGAATTCGTATTAATATATAATTATATTATACTTGCTGACATGTTTTTACGGTTGATATGCATTATTTGTGTAAATAATATCCATAAAATGTTACATAACGACTTTTGTAATTATTGTTTTGATTACTATTATTTATTTTTCATGCATTCATTTAGTGTTTGTTATATTTAGAACCTGCTGCTGAAATAAACTTAACATAAAATGGTCTGTTGGTGGGAATTATAATTTTGTATTCATTTTTTATTGGACATTGTAAAATGACTTCCTCCATGACTTCCATGTTTTGTCTGTTCATGTTGCAATTATAGTGTAATTCAAAGTATTGTTACATTATTATTATTAAAATTATTATTATCAAGGTGTTGTTTCACCAATAAAATACGTTTTCGTTTATAAATGTACATGTGTGAATTTATGAGGCATTTATCTCTCATGTTTATATTTCTGTTCTGTCATTTCAAAGCAGGTTTTGTTAATGTCTGCATCAACATGTTATTACTAGCAATCACCATCAGTGTGATGCTATTAATTCACCTTTTCATTTGTATTTTAGTTGTTTTATTAACTTAATTTCAAAGTTGGAGATTTAGTATGTGAATACATTTGCCTAATTTCCTTCATTTTACATCCATGTTTCATATTGATTTAATATGCTTGCACTGTGTTGCGATAGAAGAGAATCATTATTATTATCATTAACTTTAACACATTTATTCTACCGTTCAAAAGGCTTAATATTCCAATTTAACATTTAATATTCAGCTTCCCAAGTGACCTGCGAACAATCCCAAATCTGTAAGTGTGTGTGTGTGTGTGTGTGTGTGTGTGTGTAAACCTATTGCAAAAGTAGAGGTCAATACGTAACCACACACACACACACACACACACACACACACACACACACACACACACACACACACACACAGCAGTGTGCCCACTTATTGTAGCTCTGATCTCAAAGCACCTGAAACCAGTTTATGTCCCGCTGAGAGAGAGAGAGAGAGAGAGAGAGAGAGAGAGAGAGAGAGAGAGAGAGAGAGAGGAAAACAAATGAAGGTGTCAAAAACAGGAAAAGAGAGAGGAAGATGGAAAGCAACAATAAAGGCCAGAAGAAGGATAGACAGAACAGAGAGAGAGAGAGAGAGAGAGAGAGAGAGAGAGAGAGAGAGAGAGAGAGAGAGAGAGGGTTAAACACAGTTCAAGGGTTCAATTTCTGTTCACACACTCACAGACACACACATAAACACAGTAGCGTGTTATCAGGTAGTTAGCTGATGGGAAACAATCTGTGTGCACGTGTGTGTGTGTGTGTGTGTGTGTGTGTGTTGTGTGTTGTGTGTGCGATTCTTCCAGCAAATCATAAATGTTGAGTGGTGTGTGTGCGTGTACATGTGTGTGTGCATAAGAATGTGCGCATGCCTGCAACCTTTGACGCAATTGGCTTTGATGTATGAGGATGTGTGTGTGTGTGTGTGTGCGTGTTTGCGTACCTGTACAGCTGTCTTTGTGAGGACCATGACTATAAGACCTTCAGAGTGAGGACATTTATGGAAAGTGAGGACATTTTGGCTGGTTGATGGCCTGTTTGAGGGTTCAGGTTAGGTTCAGGTTGAGGTCCAGGTTAACGAGTCAACGAGTGTCCCCACAAAAATAAAAGTACAAGGTTTTGTTTGTTTGTGTGAGTGTACACACTTGAACCCCAGGAGGTTGCCAGTCTTAGTGCTTATGTACTTTATTCTCATAATGAGTGCTCTGCATTCAGTTTAGTGTGTGTGTGTGTTGCCACACTAGGAGCTCCATCTGTTGGCGTCGCTTGGTTACAAATTTGGTGTCACCCGGCCCACTGGAGACGAGACACACACACACACACACACACACACACACACACACACACACACACACACACACACACACACACACACACACTCTGAGCTGTATGGTAATGTGAACTCAGTTTCACCCAAAAACGCAACGTTTGACCTGACCGTGTACTCTGCTTTACTCCTCCTCCATCTACTCCGTCTCCTCCGTCTTCATCTTCTCCTACTCCCGCTCTTCCTCCTCTTTTTTCTGCTTCTCCTGCTCCTCTTCCTCCGCGTAGCATGAAAACATTACTCTGATCACGAGAACCCTCCGTGACGTTTCACCTCTCCTCCCCTTTTCTGATAAGAAAGAGAAGAGACATGACGGAGAGAGGAGAGAGGAGAGAGGAGAGAGGAGAGAGGAAAGAGGAGAGAGGAGAGAGGAGAGAGGAGAGAGGAGAGAAGGCCACGGTCTCAGCGGCAGGTCAAGTGTACCCTCTGTCTCCATGGGGACAGGATCCAGTCATGTGGACGGGTCACAGATGCTTCTGCGGTTTCTCTCCATGTTTTCACCTGTTTTTGTTCTTTCTCTTCTACTGGATACAGTTTAGAGTTATAACAACTGGAATCCTTTCAGAATAATACAGATAAACTGAACCGCAGTAGAGCTGACATGTGTTCCTCTCAGGCTGAGAGAGCACTGGTCTGTGTGGGGAAGGGAGCGACCAATCACAGCCCTGAAGATGATCAACATTTACAATAGGTGACAATAGGTGGCAGATGCAAACGCGCTGCCTGCTGATTTGACTCTTCAGCCTAAACAGCCAGCGAGCTTTGAACTGCTGAAGAAACATTCATTTGAATGAAGACGAGTTGTCTTTGCCTTCTCGTGCAGCTGCTGGCTCGACACTCAGAAACATGCAGGCTCAGTCAGCCTGCACGAGGTACCGGACGACAAACTGTGGGAAGATGATGCTCTGACATGGGCTGAGATCTGCATGGATGGTAAAGGAAAGGGAGCACGGTCTTTCTTTTCCTTTATACCTCCGTCCATGTAGAGGAGGTTTACCAAACAGACGCTCATTCACATTCATACATCTTCACACATTCCACACTTTTTCCACTGAGCAAGTCTGTTGTGGCGGCCGCTGAGCAGGTCCAATGCAGCAGATGCAGAGGGTCAAAGCCAATCGACAAACAGTTGTGTTGGAGTATTTACGTCATAGGGTTGTGCGGCGGTGTGAGAGTGTCACTTAAATGTCCTATTTGCGTGTGTGTGTGTGTGTGTGTGTGTGCTGGTTGTTGCAGAAAACACAATAGCAAATTACCCACAGAATTACTCCAATGAGCATCCATGTCGTGAGCTGTAACACAAACCCCTCGGTAGGTGTTGTGTTTTGTTTTTTTAACCTCATAGTTGTTTTCAACCTTGTACTGAAGGTTTTGTTGGTCCCAATGAGAGGCAGCAACAGTCAGGGGTGTTAACCGTACTAGGTTACGAACTCGCTGATTACGTAAATGGCCAAACGCTGAGTCTATTTGAACCTTCCCACCACTGGCCGCTGCTCATTTCTCCAGCAACACCACACCGCCTGATCTGGTGTGAAGGCAGCCTGCGAAGCTCTGTGAGGCTGTCTTTAGGCAGAGCTGTGTTTTGAGCTAATACGCTCTCAAGTATGAGAACATGCTGATGTTTATTAGCTTTTGAATGACCATGAATGGCTGTACCAACGTTTGTGCTTATCCATCAAGTAAATGTGATTCTAATTCACTGGATCAGTGAAACGTTTGAGCCAGTGACCAGGTAGCTTGAAAAGTCAGCGGAAACTAAAATGTATTGTATTCATCCTATGGTGACCATGAATAACCTGACACACAAGATGATTTGATTCACGGAATCATCTGAGGAGCCGGCACTTTCAAAACAATACTTGGTAGCTGATCAATCAAACTGTTGCCGAAGACAATCGGGAGAAGAGCGAAAACATATTTTCCATCGAGAAAATCCTTCGGGAGCCTTCCTTCAATGAAGAAATACTCACCAGCTCTTATAGAACTGATGCTTTTTCAGCATCAACAAGAACCTCTGTAGGAACCGCCATCGTTGTTGTGACCACGCCTGTGGCTGCCAGGAGTTTCTCACGGGACGCCGATTGGTCCCGACACTGGTGGTCTGGACACAAACGCATCCCAAGCACAGATTCTCCGGTGAGCTCATGATCTTAGAATCCAACTGCCTTGGAAGGGAAACACATTAATGGCCTCTCCCAGATCATACAGCAATCCATCCAAAGAGTCACCTCATGGTGGCGCTAGATGAAAGGACAGGCTGATCAAGGTCATTGGAGTTGATCTGGTGAGGACAATGGATTTGTGTGATGTGAACCATTATTTACTGAGTGTGGCCGACTTTGCTGCAGCTGGCACACCAACGATACCGACGGCAAGATGATACGTTTATGATAACCAAAGCTGTAGAGTAAATAAGACACTAAACTAACACAGTATGCTGTCATGAAAGTACCCTCCATCTCAAGTTTCAGCATATTCTTCCCTCCATGTGAGCCAGAGGACCTCAACAATAACAGCACTTTGCATATACAGTTTATATTTAGTTGACGGTCTGCTGCCCAGAGCGTGTTGGGACATTTGTCTCTTGCTTTGCATAGGGCTGTATTTACGGCTGAACTGATGCAAAATAAGGGCTTTGAATATCAACAGCATGTAAGCATGGCGACTGATTTTCAACATCAAGAGTGTTTTGGCATGACATGTGAGGTCAATGGCGCATAACAGACCTGGAAGGTTTTGGATGTACAGTACATGCACGAACCCCCTATTACCATTAAATGATCTTTCAGTCATGTCACAGGAAGTCTTAAGGTTCATGCTGTTGCAAGAACAGACCATAATATATATGTATAAATGGTGACAGAGCTGTTGATTAATGCTACAGACTGCTGCTGGAATCCATGGCAATAAGTGAGGTATTCTTTGAAGTCGAAGTCAAATGAAAGGCTTTGGCCAATGAAACAATACAACATTAAAGCAACAGGCCTGTCTCACAAGCGCAAGAACTTTCCCATTGTCCTCCGCAGGATCAGATCACGGTCTGAATACAGATGAGGCAAAATAAAGCTGATGGAGAACGTCCCGTCCAGCATGGCATTGGCTTTAATCATGGCATTGGCTTTAATCATGGCATTCATCCAGGTTACCGTGAAAGGATCACATTTGTCCAGTGGGGGTCACTTTAGGTCAACAGCAAACCAGAAGTGAAGACGGGCTTGCTTTGGCCCAACCTGTTGCGTATCTGACTGAATGCTTCATTTACGGGGGAAAGTCATCTCAAGCACTCGCTATTCATATTTGAGAAGACATGTTTTGCAGTATAAATAATGAAGACTGCTGGGAATCAATACGCATTCAAAAGACATTTGTTTGTGACAATCGCCAGTGACAAATAATTGTCTTGTGATTTTAGGGGGCCCCCACTATTTTGCAATTGAGGCCTTCAGGGGGTCTCAAGTGTCGATCAAGGGGTCTCGGACCACGGAGACCACCCGTATTTTGCACACTGATTTTAACCCGATAAAAGCCCTCGGGGAAACTACTTTCTGAAAGTACAGGGTGGGGTTTGCAGTGATGACCGTTGCTGATCAAACTCATCCAGAGCCACGGATTCAACTCGTGTTGTCCTTCATTCAGAAAACAAGGAAATACTCCAATATGGATTTAGGACCATTTTAGGACGAGGGGGGATACGCTTGCAGTGTAGACAGGAGCAACTGAGGGTCGTATTCATTCAATGGAACAGTAGTCAATGCGGACACACCTGCATAGCCATTAGAGGCAGATCTGTGGTATCAGCCTATGTTAATAAAATTGACTTGAGTTATTCCACAACAGAAGCTTGTTCAGTTGACGGAGAGAGTGAGAGCGAGCTCATAGTGATGTCTGGGTGAACTTTGACCTCTTGACTGGGTCAGTGTGTGTGTGAGAGAAAGGATATTAAAAGAGAGAGAGAGAAAGGAAAAGGGACACAGAGTGAGAGAAAGAGAATGAAAAGAGAGGAAGAGAGAGCTCAGTCTGCTGACCCCTGGTTGACCGCAGGCGATGTGGTGAGGTCAGACCGAGGCTACTGTTGGATGCCCTCACTCCGTCACACACTTTCCTTTGTAGTGTTTGAGTCTTGGGACATACTGATAGACATGCTGCAGGTTGTTACAATACGTGTGTGTGTGTGTGTGTGTGTGTGGTCTATTTTGGAGCATTAGTAATGATGGACGAACTGCAGGCTGAGAGCTGCAGAGAGGGAGAGAGAGACCACACACTTCCTCTGTCCTTTGTTGTTTTCTCATTGGTAGACGCAACGGCAAGCGGCTGCTGCTGCTTCGTTCAATAAGCCGTCACAAACGTCTGGTGCATGTTACAAACAACAGCCCTGAACCAACATGCTCTTAAAGGCAGGGTGGGTCTTGACATCTTGAGAAACTAGCAAGAGTACGCTACATATTTAGAATTATAAGTTGTTTTGGTAGACTTTGGAAACATTTTATACTGAGTAATATTTGAGTGATTTATTGATTATTAATTGTTAACACGGGCCAATACTCAATTGAGGAAATTGCTCGAAATTTGCATCCCAATATATAATGAGTGGTTTGAGTTGTAGTTTGTGGCTCAGTTGGACACATTGAACGTACTTATTCAAATGGACCAAGAAAGAAACTGAGGGTGCTCTTGCACCTGCAGGCAACCTCCGGTTCTGCCGAGTGAAGTGTGTGATGTGGAAGTAAATTAGTAAATGAAGGTCCATTCAGAGTCAGATCAAAGCAGAGGATGCTTTAGGGCGGGCTTACTGTGTTTGACAGGTCCCTGCTGCTACCAGAGCCGTATACGGCGTCTCCACGCCACTCCTCCCTCCGCCAATATGGTGACTTCTGTTCACCGGTTGCAAAAAGTCAAGATGACGACGGCCAAATCGCCGAACTCGAGGCTTCATAACGTCAGTCCACAAACCAATGGGTGACGTCACGTCATCCCCTCGGTATACACAGCCTATTGGTCGAACCATTGGAAAAATGATAAATTGTTGCATTTTAGTTCTGGTTCGGTTCCTGTTCACACTGACTTTTTTATAAACTAATCAAGAAGAGTGAACATGAAGTCATGCAGACTGACAGGGAACTCGTTCATTGGACCGTTTTGGCGATTTCCATCCTGCATCACCCGGACCCACTGGCGGAAATCAAATGCTGGTGTGTGACAGAAGTTCATGCAGGACTGAAATGCTTCTGATGTTCTTTTGGTGTCACAAAGTGCTCACAAAGAAATAACTGATCATAAGCATTACTAGTATTAGACTGCAAATCGAGCATATGTTGGGAATAACTAGGACTGTACAAAAGCCCTTTTGCGTGCTCACAGATGTGTGTGAACGTCTGGGCGCACACGGACAGGTGCACGAGGCATCTTGTACAGCAATGCGTGTTTATTACTGTGGTATCACTCTCACACTTTAACGGACTTAATGAACTGGAGAAAGACCGAGTCGGATACAAGCGGAGCAGCTTTTAACAGCTTTTGACCTGTTAATTAGGGATAATGCCTGTGCTGATTTGCATAAATAGGTGATATACATGGCCTTATAATGATCAATTATAAGATCTCTATTGGTAGTTTAGCTTTTAAAATCATGCTAGAATCACATATCTACTATTAAAAAATCCTGTGGTTGGTTCACCCCACAAACAAACCACACCAGAGTCCTGGGAGCGAACCCAGACCCACCTTTTGGAGCGGCCTCAGAACCCAGACCTACCTTTTGGAGCGGCCTCAGAACCCAGACCTACCTTTTGGAGCGGCCTCAGAACCCAGACCCACCTTTTCGAGCGGCCTCAGTTTGGGTTTTTGGTCTGAACCAGCTTTCACACCAGCCCACACGGGAGGTACTAACCGGGAAAACAGAGCTGAGTTACTGCTGAGCTCCACCATTAACGTTCAGGACTTCAGTGTTGCTTTGTTACCAAGTGTGTGAGCTGTAACAACCACACAATACGATTACCTCCATAAACACCAATTAGTCCTCTTAAATGACAGCGAGGAACGTCCTGCTGACACCCAATACACACACACACACACACACACACACACACACACACACACACACACACACACACACACACACACACACACTTATTACTAACCAGTGCACACTGGTTTGAAATGGCATGGGAGCGGAGCTAATTGGATTTAATGGACGTTAGCCTCTCACACACATGCAGACATTCACACACTGACGGATAGAGATGTGTAAATATTGGCAGGAACAAACTCTCGAGCTAACTCCATCAATATTCTGATTCTGTGTGTGTGTGTGTGTGTGTGTGTGTGTGTGTGTGTGTGTGTGTGTGTGTGTGTGTGTGTGTGTGTGTGTGTGCTACGAAATAAAACGAGAGAGAGGAGAGGCCGACAGGGGCAATATTTAACATTTGATGACTAACATGAATAGAGTACAGGACAAAAGATAAATGAAAGAAATAAATACAATGTACCCAGCTGATATTTACACTCGCTCTCAGTATCTTTTCAATAATTTAGTTGCGAAACATACTTTTATTTTTATGGTATGTGTAATTATATTATATATATACTGTGTGTGTGTGTGTGTGTGTGTGTGTGTGTGTGTGTGTGTGTGTGTGTGTGTGTGTGTGTGTGTGTGTGTGGCAGTAAAATGTGAGCCACACCATAATCACAAATATTAGAACACACTAAACCAAACGTGAGGTTGTTTAGTCTCCATATAAGACAGTTACAATATAAAACACATTCGGTGATGAAGTTACACGAAACTTATTTGATATCATACAGCTATAATATTACCATATAAGATGCTGTAAACTGAAATAGGGAAATAATTAGAGTGAACCAAAACACACACACACACACACACACACACACATTAGGCTGTAAATTATAAAGCCCTATGCACAGATGGTGTGTGTGTGTGTGTGTGTGTGTGTGTGGGTGTGTGTGTGCGCGGTTGCATGCGTGTGTGTTCTGATTTACAGCCTCTGACATGTCAGGATGAGAAGGAAATTGAAGTCTAAGACCAGAAACCATCAATCCACATGCAGACACATGCACATTCACACACTTACACTCACACACATGCGCACGCACACACACACACACACACGCAGCAGCGGCAGCTGTTGCTCTAATTAGCTCTGCCATGCTGAACACACTAATCACCATTACCTCACTCTGTCTGCTAATTCAAAGATCAATTTAATTTTATGGATTCTTTATTGGAATTATAATTCACAGAATATCCCGCCTCTCTGCCCTGATTGACAGATTAAACCACCTGTTAGTGGATTGCACATTTCCATGGAGTCAATCATGTATTTGTCAGTTATGGTTTGTTAGTTATTTGTGGAGGGAGGGGGGCTGTTACTGTTTCATACATTTTCACATTTCAAACGTCAAATTCCTTAACTTTGATTTCATAAAGTTTGGGATTTACAGTTTGACACAACAGAATTTGTCCAAGTTAGGCATCAAGTATGTTCTACTAGTAAGAAGGCTTTCACTTCAACATGACAGCAAAAACGTGTCCATCTTGTCATGGGATCACAGCAGCTGTGACGCCAAACCGGGCCAAGGGCGTAAAGTGGGGCCCAATGGCCCCTTCCTCACCTTCTAGCTCTTTACTTCCTACCCCCTTGCTCGGGCAAGGGGGACGACACAACTTAGTTAGGTTTAGGCAACGACGCAACTTAGTTAGGTTTAGGCAACGAAACAACTTAGTTAGGTTTAGGCAACGACACAACTTAGTTAGGTTTAGGCAACAAAACGACTTAGTTAGGTTTAGGCAACAAAACAACTTAGTCAGGTTTAGGCAACGAAACAACTTAGTTAGGTTAAGGCAACGACACAACTTAGTTAGGTTTAGGCAACGACACAACTTAGTTAGGTTTAGGCAACAAAACAACTTAGTTAGGTTTAGGCAACGAAACAACTTAGTTAGGGCAAGGCAACAAAACAACTTAGTTAGGTCAAGGCAACAAAACAACTTAGTTAGGTTAAGGCAACGAAACAACTTAGTTAGGTTTAGGCAATACAACTACTTAGTTATGTTTCGGGAACAAAACAACTTAGTTAGGGTTAGGGTTAGGTTTAATTGGAAGCCACTGCGGCTTGAAATAACTGTAGTAATTTGTTCTGAATTCGATTGTTTTTAAAATTCTGTATATGTTTTTTTAAAACAATTCATGACAAAAGTCATGTAGAAGAACCGAGTCTTGAGAAGAGTATCTCCGAGTTGTACTAAAATCCTACAGATTACCTCTACCTGTAGGCCAATTTAGCTCTCAGACACGCTCGGAAAGGGTGGGGCTGAGCTGAGGGGTGTTTACTTGCCAAAAACTACTAGATGCCACTAAAACTTACACACTGTCCCTTTAAAGGTGCTGGTAAGCTCCATGTTATATCTTGTTCCTATAATCTGTACAAAAACCAAAGTGTAAAAACAATAGGTTGTGGTTTTATTGAGGTTATGTGATATTTTTTGCCAAGCAACCAGCCGAGGCTGGATTGTGTTGCAGTTGGGCACAGTCAGGTTCAGAGCCGGATCTACATGAAGGCATTCTAAGCACGTGACCAGGGCCAGACCAAGGGGCCCCCCACAGAGAAGTAAAGAACATACTGACATAATGAAAACATTTTCGATGATATGCTGAACATTATTTAATGCAGGGTACATTGGAGATATTTGTAGCATAAATATGTAACATATGGACTCGACCAGGGGTCACCAACCTTTTTGAAACTGAGAGCTACTGCAAGGGTACCGAGTAGTACGAAGGGCTACTTGTTTGATACAAACTTCCTGAATAACAAAGTAGGACAGATCACTTTTTAATAATAATAACAATAATAATATATGTGAAGAGACTGTCTGATCACATGTCGATGTTAATTACAGTATTTCATAAATCCACAGACACTAACTTCCGTGAATAATTAGTTTGATTGTGCTTGTTGTCATAAACGGTTTGCAGGGATTTGTATATAACGCCAACTTTTAGTTCCGTGAATTTGTAACGTATTGGCCAAGGACCATCAAATCACATTTTCTGTAGTAGTAATTATTATTGTTTGTTGCGTCCAGGGTTGCCAGGTTTGTATCATAAAACCATTGACTGTAAATAAGAAGTGGACAAAGTTGTTATGACATCACCCATTGGTTTACGTAGTGCAGTTTTTAAGGCTTGAGTTCAGCATTTTTGCCGTCGCCATCTTCACTATTTGCAACCATCAAAGGGAAGTGACCATATTTGGACTGTGGAGGAGTGACGCAGAGACGCCGTATACGTCTCTGGTAGCGACAGCGCCCTGTCAATCACAGTAGCCCCGCCCTAAAGCATCCCCTGCTTTATGGTCTGTGTGACTCTAAATGGACCATAATGTACTAAATGAACATCATGCTGTATTTAAGAAGACTTCAAACTAGAGATTGAGACCATAAACTCATGTTTACAATGTTTACTGAGGTAATAAATAAATTTTCTCATAGACTTCTATACAACCAGAGGAGTCGCTCCCTGGTGGACACTAGAGAGAATGCAGCTTTAAGACACTTTGGCATTGGCTTCACTCTTCAGAACCGGAGGTTGCCGCCTGCACAAAACCAGCACAAAAAAACCCAGCCCATTACCACAACTCAAAATATGCCACTGCCAAACTATACCCAGCTTAAGTCCAAATGTATTGTAATATCTACAATGTAACCATAATGTTTAGTGTGCCAGCAGTAAAAGCTGTTTTTTCTTGAACCAAGTTCCCAACA